>JAUZND010004122.1:0-11875 GCA_034780555.1 Coelogynopora nodosa
TCCCCTCCCCTCCCCTCCTAATATATAGATACTAAATGTTACTAAAAAATGTATTTTCATAATATTTTTATTCATTGCTCATAATAAAAACTACAATTATCTCAATCTATAATAATATAATTATACATAATTACATTTATTATGCATATTTATTATTTTTATTAATTGTAAGATAGTTTAGTTTACTTTTTGTTCATAAAGTAAAAATTAATTATTGTAATTATCTCACTATTTATTTAGTTTTTTATGGCCTATTGAAATATGGCAAATGTTAATGACAAATATTTAGCAAAATGGCAACGTATTTACAAACAAAAAGCGAAAAACAATGTTGATCAATAAATAATATTTTAAATTTATTCAAGTTTATTTTTACCGAAAAAAACGACAACAATATATATATGGAATTAAAATCAGTTTTATATTTTTTGCTAATATACATAACACTATCCTCCCCACGGGCTATTTGATGATACCACATTTCAAGAACATATAACTTCAACTCACTAGAGAGCTGAAAGCGGTCACCAATTTTCAAATTCAATAGCTCATTTTTCATTTGTAATAAAAATAACATTTAATCAAATTTAAACGACTCTCATTTTAGTTTGACAAGGCCGATTTTCACAATTTTTGCACCAAAAAATGCCAAATTTTATTAGTTTTTTGCATCACTGGAAAAGAAGAAAAGTGTCGAGTATCGACTCTACACCCCGCTAGTCAATTACTAAATCAAATATGAACCATATTTAGACATAAGCCAGGAAGGTTAAATTAGTAAAATACAGATCAATTTAGTTGAAAGTTTTATGTAGTAAGCTACTAGTATTTACCTGTAAATCAGTCTGTTGGCAATTTTGAGCATTTTCGGTTCCACACCAACTGATGATGCCAATCGTTCGGACAGAGTGTGACCCTCCCTTCAAATTTCCTGGATCCACCCCTGAATTATGAAATCCTGACCGCCAATATTGGGGAAGAATACAAAATATGACATATTAAAAGATAACACATACGTTCATGAGCTAGATGTGTCTTTTTTCTATTAAAAACTGGGGCATTCCAAATTTAATAATATACATAATGGGGAAGATCGTCCATAATATCTCGGCATGTGAAATGATAAAAATCAATAATTGAAAAGATACTTAACACGCTAACCCAAACGAGGTGATAAATAAAAAATGTCAGTGCTATATCACTTTACTTAAGTCAGAATGTTGTAAGAACAATCGATAAAGTCAGGATGTTGTTGGAACGATCGATAAAGTCAGGATGTTGTTGGAACGATCGATATAGTCAGGAAGTTGTAGGAAGCAATACGAGTTTCATCGATCGTAAAATATCTTTATCGATCGTAAAAATAAGTTTTCGCCAAAATTCAATCGGTTCCTTGACCCACTTCTTTGCAAATGCCAAACGGAGACGTTTGTGCCTTTTTGTAAGAAGAGGTTTGTTTAAACAGAATATAGATAAGAAACCAAATCGTTTTAAATAATTTCTAATTGTTTGGCTTGTAATAATAATCCCAAAACTATCATAAACAAACTGTCTAAGTTGGTCAGCAGTATTCAATGGATTATGACGAAGCTCATTTATTAAGGCACGTTTTTCTCTGGGATTCAATTTTTGTTTCCTGCCACAATTCTTCAATAAATTGTTGATATTTCCAATTTCATTATGCTGTTTGATGATTTTAAATATTACGCCAATTGACAACTTTAAATTCAAACTAATTTGGCGATATGAATTGCCTTCTGCATGTAACTGTACTATCAATTGTCTCATTATGTTGCTTAATGGTGCCATTGTAATAATTTCAAAATTTGTAAATATAAACGACAAGTTATTAATTTAAACAAAACAAATATTATTATGATAAATTAGAGAGTATAATCACATAGTTCTTACATTTTTAACAGTATTGTAATGATTTAAAATTAAAATAATAAAAAACTGGGGGAAAAATAGATAAGTGGTGGGTGTTGACGACTTTTTTTTGCTGACTGTATATTAGTTAACTTCAAACAGTTTGATTGTTATATTGTATATACACTCCATATCTGTGAAAACTGCGCTTGTATGAAGTTTTTAAGTCCACTTTAAATACAATTAATTATTAACTTTTTCCATAAAGATTCCAATAATTTAAAAATGTTCGACAAATCTGTTGGGAATAACAGGAAGAACAGACTTGGCTGATTTCAACTAAAGGCATATATAACCACCAAGTGCGACGTGACGAGACGCGACGGAGCACCGAGGGGCAATTTTTTTTCTTCTAAATTCTAATTTTTTTTAAAAAAAATTCACTAAGCGCGACGCGAAGTAGCAAAGAGGGTTTCTAGCTAAAACATGTTCCTACTTGTTCCAACTGTTTTTATTTTTATTGCTTAAATTAATTATATGATATTATTAATCAAATTAAAGATTTCAATTCGTAGATATTTTTAAATATATATATATATATATAAGTATATTATTATAATAAAATACTATACTATATCGCAACTTATAATTATTATAATAATACTTATTACATATTTTTAAGCTATGTTTGTTTGTATTGAAATATTAATTTTGTCGCGCGACGTCACAGAAAAAAAAGATAATTTTAGCTTCAGCGTGTGTGGCGCTCAATGTAAATATGCTCATTGAAATGTATGTAATCAACTTATTGCTGAACTTCGCGTCGCGCTTGGTGGACATAAGCCTTGAGAATGTAGTATCTAACTTAATTATTTTGACTTTATACAATTTCAAAATTAAAGTTTTCCAGTGAACAAGGTTATATATACTTATAAATATATATATTTATAGTTTTATTAATATTAATATTAAATATAATATGTAAATACATACATTAAATACAAAAAGATTTTCACAAAATTTATAAATATTTTCTCACGAATAATGAAATAAAAAACACATTTTTCAATCACTATATACCATTCTTATTTTATTTTTTTACGAGAGTCATGATCATTTTTTAAATTGGCAACTTCAGTTAAATTTGAAGAACTGACATTTTTTATACTAAAATATATTACATTGATAAATATCTAACGTTTTTATTATGTTATTAGCTTATAATAGATAACATAAAGTCGCCCATATTAATAATATTAAATTTATTAAATCATTCACAAATTAGACATATTTACATTTTATCAATTTTTAATAAACATTTTTTTAAAATATTTAAAAGTGCTGTCTAATATTGTATATTTAAACTTAAATTTATTCACAAATGGTTTGTCTAACGTTTGATTGATTATATATCAGGCACTGAATATTTTTCAGTTAGTATTACACATATCATAAAATTACAAAACAATTTTTACTTAGTTTGAATACATAATATAACCCTGCACTACTTATTGTTATGCAAGTAGTAATCAATCATTTTTGTAACTTATGTTATATAAAATTAATTATTTCAAATTTAACGATTTTTATTTTAATTAAGTTAATTTATAATATTTCAAATATATTTCTTCATAATATTTATAACATATAACTTGTATTCTTAATATTTTCCGTTAATAATAAACATAATTAATTAGGAATTATATTTTTAATATTTTGATTACAATTTAAACAGTTCATACGACTTGACATAAACTATAGTTGCAAATGACGTCGCCAAACAGTTCGATTAATTTAAAATTGTTCTAGTTTTATTCAACAAAGTCTCAATTATTTATAATAAATACTCACAACTGTTTCTAAACAACTAAAACTATTTAATGATTAAACGAAAATAACCTTATATAAGTTTACATAATTATATCCACAAACAATTTATAAAAAGGAAGTCCACAAAATTTCATTGTGTCCAAAACTAATTCTGATAATGTTTTTGTTACTTTTGTTGGCAAATTGCATTAATCTAACAAGTTTCAAAACTCTAATCCTTCGAAATATACTTAATACAAACTAGAGTGTATAATTGACAAGACGATATAATTGTACGATACCAGCATGCAATATATTACAATACATATAACTTTTAACAGTAATTCTTTCTTAATTATGTACTCTTTAACTTCTGATATAGAAATACATTATAATGGGATCTGTTTGTTAGTACCACATATTGACACGTTGTCAACGTTACTCCTAGCATAAATGTATCCGTTGACGCTATAGACACAACTCCCCAGTATCTATGTATGGAGAGTGATATCTTGCTGTGTATAGGCTTATTTCCATTTTGAAATAACTACCTGTTACATGTTTTCATTTTCTTTAATACTGCAATGTACTCCTCGTTAGTGCCCATTTTTATAAATGTTGCATCGAAATGTCGCCTACGTCTTATTTTTACTAATTTTTAACAAATGATTTTATTCCGATTTTGTCAAATACCTACATAATTCCAAAAATTGTTTAAAGTTTAACCTTTAGTAAAATGTTGAAATCCGAAAAGGTTAGAAACATATTCTAATTAAATTTATGTATTAAATAAATATTGCGAACATAATTTTATTACGTATAATTGTAATATATATAGTTTTTTGATATATTGATTTCATACTAAAAAACTTAGTATAATGAAACAGGATGGCAATTTTTGTATACCAATAGTTCATCATTTGTATACATATCTCCGACTATCTGTAAGTTTTGATAAATGACTGGGCTATTTAACATTATTTTCCTCAAAGCTGTACTCTTGACTATATCTAATGAAATTACAATAACAGCTATTTTATTAATCAAGCCTTTAAAGACATTTTTATGGGATAAAAATTGTTCAACAAAAATTGTAAAATGTTTACTATATGCATGGATAAATTGTCTTACTTAGGGTTAAATTTTATTAAATCTTTTTGAACATGTGTAATAAAAGAACTGTCAAAGTACGGGTGAAATTCGATTTATTATTATGTAATTATATTTTTAGCGATTATGTACTAATTATGCAATATTATTAGAATACATAGGCTTGAATTACACAAAATAAATATAAATATATATATTATGAAATATTATAAACAACAAAAAAACAAGTTATAAAGAAATCAAATTAATATAGTCAACGTTTCGATCTCATCAAAATATATATAAAGATGGAATAAACAGTAAACAGGTAGAAAGAGAAACACAAGATATAGAGAATTCCATTTATTAGTAATATAATTGAGGGACCAATACAAAAACAGAAGAGAGGACGACGAAGAAATACTTTAGTTAGGGAGAAACATAGACAGATGCTTCGCTCTTTCATTTAATTTTATACATCAATGTTGGGACATTGTTAGTTTGTTATATATTTTGTTCATCATCTTGAAAGTGAATAAATTGAGTCGCTTTTGTTCACACACATAAAGTAAGATATTTCGCACATAAATATATTTCAAAAGTTATCAATATTATATTCTTATAATGTTATATATAATTATATTATATAATGTATAATGGAATATTATTATAGTTGACATGAACGACAACATTGCCATGAAGGTGTGAGTTATGTCCATTCGTTCTTCACTGTTATGTTTAACAATGTCATGTATATTTACATCATTTATAATTAAAGCTGCACATCAAGAGATTTAAGCTTTGAAATTTAAGCTGTAAGTTGAACACTCTCGTCTTGTTCAACACAACGCATAATATGTTCTATACGCCTATATACATATATCTTTACTAATTCACGACTAAATATGCAAATATTCATTATACCATAACCATCTAATATTACTGCTCAATACTGGAAAGCTTCACATGTATAGGTATTTAATAAAATAAATATTTACAACATTTATACAAAACATCAAAACTTCACGTCACAACATGCAGTGACTATATGACTAAATATCAGATTTCTTAGAACAATTTCTTACTTTACTGTGGCGCACCACATTTATACGTTTTCACCTTCTTCCAATGCGTAAATATTTAAATATCATATTCCCCAATACATTAAAATAATTATTTTACATTAAGTATTTAAAACAAATTCGTCTAGTTTACTAGTATAACGTATAACTAGTAAATCGAACATTAGTTATTTTTTGTTTAATATGATTCAAATCATGTTACAAATATCTAATCAAAATAAGAAAATAATAACATATTAATACATGACGAATTACATATACCATTTAGATACACATACAATATATCAAAACATATACATGTATCACAATAGAAACATTGAAACATATATTAAACCTTAAAATAAAGAAACAAGCAAGACTTATTTTTACCCATTTATAAAATCAAATAAACGGCTCATTCAAATGTAACGATTCGTAATATGTAAATTATATAATTATGTTTGTAATATTTAATCTAACTTATCCAAGTACAAGAGCTACGTATGTATTATGTTATAACCTAGAGCATAACATTTTGTTAATTATTCTATATATATTTCTTCAAATGATTGCAATCATAACTTCTCCAATTCATAAATTGAAATTGAAATTTTAGTTACACATCATATATTATTTATTGATGTCTTTATTCTGTCGTATTTTCTTTTCAAACAAAGATGTTAGTCATATATATACAACACAATTTTCAAATATACAATATAATATATATATATATATATATATATATTTCTTAAATTATGATGTAGTCTGTGCATTGTGCAATATATTTCTACTTATTATTAAGCCAAATTTCAAAATGAATAATTAAGGTGTTTACTATAATTATCCAGCTATTTCAACTATACATACTTTCGACCGATATAAGATCGACAGGGGCTGTCTGCTTGGAGAAGTCCAATTGAACATTATAAATATCATTTTATAACATATTACACCTATGTCTGGCATTAATATTTTATTAAATTTTATAACAAAAATATTTAATTTTAATCAAATTGAAACGTACCTCAAACTAAATTGGAGTAATTTGGTTATTTTATAAATACACAGCATGTAGTTAGTTTTAGAGTGTCCTTTCACTATGGTTAATTTAGAAAATGATATTTAATTTAAAGAAATAAACAATAATTGAGTTTACATTGAACCTAATTAATAGTTGTATTTATATTACAAATCAGATTAATTAATTCAAGTATAAAATGATATGAAGTTAAAAAGAAGTGCAAGTAATTTAGCGAATACTTACCTTATACAGTATATTACATGACGTTAATAGTACAGGTATCATATTAAAATAATAATACGTATCAAATATGAATGTTATCAATGAATATAATATAATGAAATAAACCGTCTTTAAACTTTCGTAATACGTAAGTCGCAGGTACAATTGAGTACTTTATTTACAAACTTACCCTACACAAATTGTCAAGCATAATAAAATAAAATATAATCATTGCTTATGTTGGATTACAATACTTCGATTTTCAGCAGCAAACATTGGATCATAATATTTTATTTTACAATTTATTGACCACCTGATCAATGTGGAACCTGCTCCGCGCTTTTCAGGTCCGGTAATTATTGAACCTGGTGGAGCAAGACCGCAACTCATCACTATACTATACCACCTGAGCATGAAGATCTTTTTCTATTCGTACCAGTCCTTTTTTTGAACCCGATGGAACAAGCTAACAGCTCTGTTTTAAAGCGGCTATCATTATAGACAATTGACCACGAGAGCTGTACGGGATGAAATTATCGATGCCAACAATTAACGAGTTGCTCAAGGTTTAACATAAGAACAGTGGCGTTCAAGAATTCTGATGCGACTTGGAAGTGAAGCTATCAGTGAAATTACTCAACCTAAGTGTACAAACTGACTGGGGTCTGCGAGTCAATCGTTTCATTCCACAGAGTTTGGCAAGACAAGATCTGTATTTATTGCTGAAGATATTTTATAAGAAGATTTTTATAACGTTTATGAAAATTTTTGTTATAATGATTATAGTATTTGTTAAATTGCTAGATAGTTTTGGTAATTTGATTGATAATAAGTTTTTCTTGTATGTTGATTAGAAATCTTGCTTTATGATTATTGTTTTTTGGTAACAAAATGTATAATTTGGTAACGAGATTGCACAATTTGGTATTCTAATTGATAGTGGTAAACGGAATATTACTTTTTTGGTAAATTTATGCTTTAATTTTAACTGTCCTGTAACGTGATTGTTTGCCCTGGTAAGTTGGATGCAGTTCTCGTTAACGAGATCGCAAAATGCTATATAAATATAACATACATGTAATATCAACAGAACAAAATAATGACTTCAGTGTTACCAAAAACACATGCTGTGCATTACACATTCATCTGATTAAGTGCGTACAAATTTAATTATTAGTGACTCCTGAAGGATGAAAGATATATTTATTTTTTATCAATTTGAAATGTTAATTTTTTGTAAATTTAACATATTAAAAATAAGATAATACAATATTCATCTGTAATTTAATCATCGATCAATTAATCAGAGATTAAATGCGTAATATATGGATAAGTCACAGTATACTATAGATTTTCAAAGTTAAAAAACTATATACAATTATTCCGTATAGTTAAAAGAAATTTGTTAAATCTCAGGGTTTCGAAGGATTTAAAATATCCCAAAAATATTAGCAAAAAACTGAAATTTGTTCTTAAATATTTAAAAGAATTATTTGTTTTGCGTGGGGTTTATATGTAATATATTTGATGATTAATTATTCATTTAAATAAATTTTAATTAATAGGTTATACGGGATTCCTCGGGATCTGTCGGGTCTGGCTGTCTTCCGATTGGCTGACCTACTTGTGTCGCTAAGCGTCACTAGGCAACGCCTAGTGTTCATTCTGTGTCTTTATTTTGTATTATCTGTTCATTCGCGATCGTCGCACCGCTCTTTATGTAATAACTTATGTACCTTCCAAATAAAGACGGCCTATGGCAGATGTTTTGTGCAGAAATATGAGGATCACCTTGAATTGTATTTTACTTTTCCGAAAATTTGCTAGAATTACAAATACCTTATTATATTTGACATATACACTATTATTATACATTTAAAAACCTTATTTCAATATTCCCTCCTCCTCCATACTCACGTTGAGTGACTGAAGCATTTCGTTCACAGAGAACGTGGAAAGTTTTACTGCAGTCCAGGTCATAAATTGTAAAACTTGACGTCATGTATATCCCCAGTTGAAGGCAAGTCACGTTATGCTTGATTGAATAGGCATCAGCTGTGACGGTGAGATTGCGACCACTGCCCAGCCACCGTAGGCGGTTAAAGTTGCTGGTCATGGACGCCGCGGTTGGATTTGTGAGGCCAGTCCAGAAGTTTGAACTGCATGTAAAAACACGCAGTTATATGTAGAGTTAATTATTGAAAGATTTTTTATTGTTGATTTGTACAAAGTTTTTGTGAAAATATTGATTTGCTCACTTTGTAGTTTCCCTGGTAAAATATATCATCATATTATTGTTAGTCTATCATACAACATTATGGATTTGGAACGTTTCTAAAAAAATAATTGTCTAACAAATTAAACAAGAAAAGTTTAATTATATGATCGAAGGTCAGCTGTTAAATATATGTTATGGATTGCATTGTTATATTGTTATATTTATCTATGTGAATATATATATTAAACATTTGCGATACAAATGTATATTTTAAAACGTAATTGTGGCTGTTTCTTGTAATTCATTTTGATAAATGTTTCCGACTAGTATTCCTGTTCTTTTATATATTACTTTATCAAAATTAGATTTTTAGACTTAAGATTTTATTTTTAAAATGCTTTAATATGAATTGCTGTATAGGTATGGAGCACATTATATTGCATGTATCGCTTATAAAGTGTTTAGCTGATAAATGTGAAACCATGGTACATAATTTTTCAAAATAATTGCCTATACGTCGTGATAAGCTTTATAGCTCCAAATGTAAACGAGCGTTATATTGATTAGTGTGTACTTCGTGTTACCGTATAATTTTGACTATTTCTTTTTTATTGTAACAGGAAAACACAAAATTAAAAAAATATTAAATTGATGTAACGTATTTGTTAAATTAATTAATAGAACCCAGAACTAATCTAATAATTGCTTGTGTAACATTATTATATGATAATATTATACCTATCAATACACAATAATGTGAAAAGGTTGGAACCCAGAAAAAAATTACCATCAATATAACGATATTGGTGCCATAAACACGGAAACCGGTCTAGAAAAAAATATTTAAATCCCCATCATTCCACTTCGGTTAAAATATTTCATATATAGGATAAAGTCCAAAATGGCAAAAAGTATAACGCAATATGTGTTGAAGTCACTGAGGTTCTTATTTAACGTGAAACTTTGTGTGACTTTATTCAATTTATAAAAAAACATTCTTTATGAATAATTATCATATACTAATCGTGTTCTTGAATACTAAGTACTTTTGTTTTGGTGAAAATGTTTACTTTTAAATATAGATCAGATGTTTTTATTTTAATTTTATTTTAAAATTTTACATATTATCTATTTTAAAAGTTAGGTGAAATTTCATTTAGAAAACCTTTATAATACATTTGATAAGATATTGAAAATATACAATATTAATGATTTTCTTGAGAAGCCGTTTTAGTTACAGTATTTAACAATCAACATTTTTAATCAAGCCTGTCAGAATAAATCAGAATCTGAAACTATTTCTGACGGTAAATTTAAAATCTCTATATTATTCAAATTTTCTAATAATTGTGACCACATTGTACAACAAATAAATAATATCTATTCTCTCGAAAAGTTATCGTTCAAGGGATTTATTTATTCCTAAAGTGGAATATATTTTTTGCGAAATTTTGTTTATATCTTATGTATTCGGCATTCCTATACGTTGTTCACTCGTACCGCGATGGTTATTTATATATTGTATACTATCGCATTAAAGACGATAGCAACATATAAACTTTTAAATCAACTAGAAATTAGTTTTGGTATTTTGATATTGATAACGTATTTTGATAACCTCGGCTCTGATACCTTAACAAAAGTCTCTAAAATAGTGGAACAATAACACACTTTTATTATGAATTACTATTCTGGAGGTTTCCGAATCCATGTCCCCGAACGAACTCTTTTATTTATTTTATTCTTCATAAAAAATGAAAAGATAGCCGCAAACTTAAACTGACATCATGTGTTTATCCCTCATTGTATCCAAGACCTGAATTAACTTCATGTTGTCGTAAAATTCCGCCAATCGGCTGTCGGTATAATCTGTGGTACACTGCTGTTCGGCTGATCCCATTGGCTGCGGTAATGACGCCATAAAATATACAACAGCTGAAAGATATTTAATTTAATATATAATAGGTATATTTAATCTGGATATTCGATTAAATCTGGATTAGCAAAACTGGGCAATGAATTCGACACAACTCTAGATATGAACATTGGAACACTGTGTCGTCCTATTTACAAAAAGGAGACATATTATCGATTTGTAAAATATTGTTAAGATTAAATACAAATGTCTAACATATTATATTTCAATAGTAAACAAGCATGTTAATGTTGGGAGACTAATGATAAAAATAAATAAAAAACGAAAAAAGCGGTGGATGCATCAAAATCCCCTATGGTCGAGATCACAATTATAAGAGATAGGATTATATGTTTTATATTTAAAGCGTTTAAATTCTCCCACAATCAAATATACAGTCATACACAGGCTTTAGTGACTTTAGGCATTTAAGATCATTAACTGACCACGTTTTCAGATAATTTTTTCCTCGTCTTTTGGACCGTATATAGGACTTCAAAGAGATCAAATTTAGCAGTCGTACATTATCAATTATCAATTTATGCAGTTATACATCACAAGTTATTAATTCATGCAGTTATACATCATCAGTTATCAATTTATGCAGTTATACATTATCAATTTATGCAGTTATACATTATCAATTTATGCAGTTATACATTATCAAT
>JAUZND010004123.1:0-11874 GCA_034780555.1 Coelogynopora nodosa
CACCTTATAAGTAGAAAAATCGAACTCAGTGACCTTGAATTAGTGGGAAACGAACTTGATTTTGTTCAAATCGGCCATGACGCATAAATCTATTTATAGGTGAGTCAGAATCCACTCTTCCTATACTACTCTAATCGTAATCTAATTAAATTTAATATTAGATTATTTAAAGCACATATTTTAAAAATACCATAAGAATAGCCTATATTAATTATTAAAATGTATTGATAATTCATAGTATTGACTTTAAATAGTTACTTTAAAATACAATTATTTATCATTTACTGAACATTATTTTACACCACCATTTCCTCATGGTAAAATTTTAAAATACTTAATGACTTCCATAAACAATAGCATGCGTAAGTTAAATATAATTTTGAAACATTCTGGGTGAAACATTATTATATAAAAATGCATAAAATAAACAAATAACAGAAAATAATGTAAATTATATACTGTGATAGATTCATTCTTTATTGCAAATTATTATCGATCATAATAAATCATTTAAAATTGACGTGTTTAATAATTAATTAAACTACAACATAACTGACGTACTAAATTTTACTTTACAGTTTATGACTTTTCTGTTCCAAATAATGTCAATTTATATTACTGATTATTTCAAATATTATTTTAAGAGCGCATGTAGCTTGGCGGTATTGTTTACGCCTTTAGTCCAGAAGGTAGGGCCATCGAGGCCAGTCCGTACTCTTGGCATTTGTAAACTGATTTGCGCTGTCATATTGAGTATATCAAAATGTTGTAACCCTCCCATAAACGTAAACATATAGTTATAATTATATTTATTTATCAATCTAATGAAATGATTAAAGGACAATACAAAGCTAATAAAGCTAAACAATACGAATAGAGCTACTTAAGAGACAGTTTTCATAATTTTTGTTTTTAAAATATATTTATTTGATAAAACAAATGGATATTTTGTTTCACTTTTCTGATTTTAGAGTTTGTAATGATTGTAAAAACCAAAATTTTTAAATTAAAGATTTAAATTAAATTAATTGCAATTAGTAAAAGTATACATCAATATATGTTATGAAATTGCAGGTTATGCATCGCATTGAAAATGTTTAATATATTTATTGTATTTTTAATTCGATTATTAATTATAATACATAATCTTATTAGGTCTTTATACGGAAGTTTGTTTTTACAACATTTTAATAATAACTTTTATATTATTTACATTTTAAAGAGGTTTATTGAACTTTGTGGTTCGATAGTAACTCACTAGAATTTTTAGTTGGTTGTCGTTTCTTGGAAATCAGTGAGATATTATTCTTGGTGTTATATGCGACAATACTTTGTGACATTGTCGTGTTTTTTATTGTTAGCAACGTTAAATACGTAGCATACAAATAGTGTACTTACTGAAATATTATGTTTTTAAGCATAGAAAATGGTCCCTTTGATTTTTTCTGAAAAAGTATAAAAAATGAAATTCATAGTAGTTATTATTCTGACGTTTTTAGTAAACTCATCAGATTAACAAAAAACAACTGCATCAAAATGAGCTATCACTCTTTAAAAAAAATTCCATAACAGATTTATCTCAACGCAACGCTGTAATATAATATGTTAAATATATGTTTTTTCATAATAAGGATATCCACATAATAGTATTTTATCAAGTTTTTGTTATATTTGGCAAAGTAAATTAAATAAATTGGCCAGTGTATTTAAAAGAAAAAAAAATTCACTTTGAAGCCTGGCAAGGTTTGGTACGTCAATTCTAGATTTAAAATTTAACATTTACGGCAGGAAAAAATAATTAATTTGGTTCATTTTTAAGAATAGGATGATAAAGAAGACTTTCCAATATTTGAGAGATAATTAGTAAATTATCTATTTTAAAAACCGAAAATTGTTTATTAATATTCAAGATATAGTCGAATTGTTTTATTTCATAATGTATTACCATTTCATTATACAACTCACATTACTTTTAATAATATAGACATTTTATGCAACAATTAGAAGTAAAAGAAATTTTGTCGTTTTTTGATAAATTATTTAAACAAATTGTATTGATGGGTGCCGAAAATGACTGCATGATGAATACATGTCACTTTGCATTAGAAGGTGCTTTGCAACTTAAGTCAATAAAGTAACATATTCCCTTACTTCAAAGTAATTTTATGCGCCCTCTTCATTATCGTTTTAACAAAACAGCGCATTTTTATTTAGGGTCAGGGAGAGTATGTCTCCTATATTTAATTGTACCTTTTCTTGACCATGCGTGCACCGCAGTGAAGTTTTCAACTCAATGTCTTCTAAAAGTTGGATTATTTTGCGGTTTTGCTTTTCGTTCACATAATCCATCTATATTATTAAATAAAATTGGTGATTAAAATACGTATCAAATGATTAGATATTTAATATTGGTACTATTATTTGTTAAATAGTATAGTCTATTTTTATACCAATTTTGAGGTAGTAAACTAAAATTATTTAGAAACACAATTATCTTAAAAACACAATTATAAATATAAATACAATTTCCAAATAAAAACACATTTTTTAGATAGATCTTTAAGAAAAAGTATATTTTAATTGAATACACATTTTTCGAAAAATATATATAAAGAAATTATTATATGAAATAAATTTAGACATTTTTTCTATATAAAAATATTTTGATGAAAATAGATTTTTAGAATCATTACATGAATAATGTATTTTTAAAATTATATTATATTATATTTTTAATTGTTTAAATTTGAAAAGAGACATTTGTGTAATATTTGTTCTGAATTAAAAATAGTTTGTAAAAAATATAATTCATTTATATTCTCAAAATATAAATGAATGTGTATTATGATTTCATCTCACTGACTGTTTTCATCGATGAAATTAAATTAAAATGTCTGATTGAAAACGATATTCCTGCATAGAAAATACACTTGTATATAATACAACAAGCAGTGATTACAGTGATTAACGACCATATTATTAACTAGTGCTTCCTAAAACTATGTTTTAATTTCCTTTTAGCATTATATCAAATTATTCGCGTTTTGACGGACATATTTAAAAACTTACCGCGATTGCCAGCTCATCTCGTTGTGAGGCAATAACATTCGCCTTGAAGAAATAAAAACAATAATATATAATATAAAATAATAATAATATAGTCAATCAATTTTCGTAGTTTCAGATAGGTTAGAAATTATGAATAAACATATGTTAAATTGATTTGGAAAAGACCCCTCACGCAAAAACTTTGCCAAATATATATAGATTATTATTTATAGAAATAAAAGACAATCACATATATACATTAAGGTTGTCGTAACCCGGGGGGAAAAGTAAAATTGTTCCACAAACTTTTTATTTAGTGGGGGTTCCTTTTTAACGAGACGACTTTTTCAGTCTGAAGGGTGCTGTCAGGGACCTAGAAATCCTAATAATATAACTTAGAAATCACTCAAAAAATACATATTTAATTATTAGAAGCCCAACAGGGCCTCAATTTGTTACCGGCGACCCGGTATATCTCAATAATACCAAATAATATATCTTGTGTATACGAGTACATGGCAGAATAGAAATTCCATAATACAAACAAAACACTCTACACAGTAATAAACTAAAATAATCTTTTATATTATATCGATTGATAGTGTTTCAAAAGGTGTGGTATAATAGCAGACAGGTGTTGACAAAATATTCGTTATTAAAATATGTGTATCAATAAATTAAAAACCAAACAGTTTAGAATAAATAACGATTAGAAAAAGGTAATATTTTTATATACAACTTTGTTTAATAATGTATTTAATAAATTAATCTTTGTTAATTCATTATTCTACTCTAAATGTACACGATATTATATATAATTATAATTTATATTGTTTTCCATAAAAATTCTAAACAATTTTAATGAAATACGTTATTTACTGAAACTTACTAAATAAGTAAAAAAAGCTATTCTAAAAAACTCTTTCAATTAATATTTACTTTTTTGTTTTCATTTAATATCTAACTTTTAACTGAACATAAATATACATATTATATATATTATTATATAAATATAGTAATGTTTCACGCCTTATATATATATATAAATATATAACTATTTTCAATACACAAAACTGTTTCATAGTAAAGAAAGTGTCATACAAGCTGACGACAGTACACATCACATTATTTACTAAAATAATGAGTAAAAACCTTATCAACAACGGCTTTCAGGTAATCTTCAGCAGACATTTCCTTATTTAATAGCTGACGTAGTAAGGTTTTCTGTTTTTCCATTTTTCTGAAATTTAATAATAAGTAATTTGAAATTTGGTATTGTAAAAGCCAATGGTAACGATTAAGTAAGAACATAGTAAGATTATTATCAGATAACATTATCCTAGTGAAGATAGATATAAAATATAAAAAAGTAAAAACGGTACAAAAATGAAGTGTTCATTGGGGAATATATTCATCGCTGTTGAATAGACAAAGTCTTCAAACGGCAATTTTTAAATTGTTGTATAATTTCATATTTTGTACATAATAGATTATCACTTAATGTTTGTAGTCTATTTGAATATCACAGAAATGTGAGGCATGTATAAAGTAATAAAATAATAATTATTCGATGAAAATGTAGAACGTAAATATATACAATTTTTAGTTTATAAACTAGAAAATATATTTTTAGGTTTCATATGCTTTCGGAAACATAAATGTTAAAGAAATAATATTATAATATATGCAGTATATTTCTTCTTAAGGTTATAGTTTAATTGACCAGCTTGAGAAAAGCATCACAACCCACTTTGTCTTCTCCTTCAGAATATTGAGTTCCACCAGAATGCAGTCACGGTCACGCTGACTATCAATAAGCTGATGTGACATACTTGTGCGTTCTTCCTGAAGTTCCTATAAACAAGATGGGAATAAAACTATCCAAAATATTAATAGATATATAACAATAATATAATTAGAAAAGCATTGTGTGCCAGGATTAGAAAACACAATGAAATAAGTATTATTAATAAAATAGTATATATACAGTATTCGTAGTTTTTGAACGAAACGTGTAGTAATTGATCTCATCAATACTTTACATTAAATCTAAAAGGAAAGTGAAAAACACATATATATACATATAGAAATAGAAGTAAGTTTATTTAAACTTTTTAAGACGTGGATTTAATAACATTTAATAGCATTTCTCCAGTAACGATACTAGATACTTGTTGACGTATATAATATATATATATTAATTTTTGAGATATTTAATCAACAATTAAACACAATTACAGTAATTATTAAAATGTATAAAACATTTACTGAACCTAATTCCTACTATTCTCCTTTTGTGAATCCCCGGAAAGGTCTTGTGTGCCAAACTACCTAGAGGACTCCGCAAATATAAGTATGTAAATGAAATTGTGATGAAAAAACAGGCTGGATTTCTTTTGAAGATTTTCATTTTGCATAACATCATCAAACAATGCATCGAGTTCCAGCAAACACTTTTAATTAAAGTCACCAACTTCAAGAAAGCGTTTAATAGTGTGCGTAGAGAGTCGCCGAAAGGCCATACAATAATATTTATATAGATTTTCGTCCAGGCTATGTGACATTCCCGGATGACATATAATGAGGAAACTCCACAAGAACATCTATCTAAACTCTGTCGATTCTGATGTGCGCCTATTTCCCAATTATTTGCAACTGATGTGCGCCAAAACTATAAATAACGCCAACGCTTTTTAAACATTAAATGGACACATTCTATTCAACATTCTCAACATCACCACAAAACAAATAAAAATATAAAAGAAGAACCAGACATTATGAAAGCGACTGTCAAATAAGAAACAAAATTGCATAATACTATCAGGATGGTTCAAAGGAAAAACCAACATTCATGACAAACTCCAGAAAGGTCAAACAAAAGGAATTAGTTATCATCAAAACACAAATATTTACCGGTTTATGTGCGCACAACCATCACTATTCCAATAGTTTAGCACCTAATTAATTAAGTTATAATAAACCATATAAGCTATAGTGTAATTGAAACAGTTTGAATTGGATTTAAAATTTGGAAAATATATTATCATCACATTTGAAGCGAGTACTTCTAGATTTTACATATACAATGTAGTGGCCAATATTGGCGGCTGTCCATATATTACAAATAATAGCAAACATAGAATAATTACAATTATTTAAAATAAAATGATGTGAACAAACATAAACACCTTTAATATTTACTAATTCTAATTCGATTTACTAATATTGGCAATATTTTGTGATGTAAGAAATTATTGGTTTAAAAGATATATAATATTTTTTTGAATTATTTAATTAATAAAAAATTCATAAAAATGAAATTAAATTTCCCATTTATATCACAGTTTGTTAAGCGCAGCAAAACATGTAGGAGCATCATTGGGTGATATGTTAGTATTATCAATTAAATTACAAAAGTAAAAAAGCTGCATGAGCATCTTGCTTGTTAGAATTATCAAGTAAAGATTCGAAGGAAGATAAAATATTTGTAAGTTGTAAGCTGTTTAATCTATTACTATAATTGTTATAAGTTAATAAAGTAGAGAATAAAAAATTGATATTACTATAAATGAACATAAAACGAACTATATTTACAAGGCCTAGAGGTATATGGTAATTGAAACTAATGAGAGTAGCAGAATTGGTAGGTATATGGTAGTTCAGGATAGTTATAATTTTTCATGCAATCATTAAAAAAGCTATTATCACCATCAAGTGTATATTGTTTGAATAAATTTGGGTAAGATAATATAAAATAACTAAATTTTTTAATGAGATATTTTTAATAAAACCATGATAAACCAGTTTATCAAATATGAGAAAAAATCTAAAAACAAAATCATCAAAATGCATACAGATATTACCAAATCTAACAAGCTGACTATAAGAAATGTATAATAAATGTTATCGAAAATATTGAATTAAAATATATTTTGTATTAAAAAGGTTATTGAAAACTTTAACATCAATATCTAAAAAAGTGTAATGAACATTATTGGATAAACTTCGTTTTAAAACAAATTATGATTGATAAATATCACTAGAAATTTTATGAAAATCCTAAACATTAGGAGTTTCTATGTCATCAATATAACGACTATTATTTGAAAGTTTAAGGGAAAACTGAGGATTAAGAGTTCTAAGTTTATTAATAAAATTGAATTCTTTCCAAGAAGGTCTGCAATAAGTGTACTTGCATTTCCACCCATTAGTATACCTTTAAATCTGGTTATAAATAAAAGTACCAAACTAAATATAAGAATTTAAAATAATGAACTCAATGGCAAGACATAACTCAGATTGAGAAAAAATATAAATAGTTGGGATATTTTTTACTGGAAGTCCAGAGTGAATGTATATTAAATTTATTGACAGTAATGTTTAACTTTGGGTGTGATTGAAAATTTTTAATAATTAGTTTAGTTAAATCAGTGTTAATATTTCTAAGAGGCAGGTTGGTATATAAAGTGCTAAAATCAAAAGTTGTAATATTTAGAGCAGCAATGCCTTAAAATTTATTAGCAAAATCTAAAGAATTGTCAATACTCCAATAGTGATTTAACCCACTTCGTAAATATATAGATTGGCAATTAAAAATATATATAATTAGTCTTCATACATTGAAGTGCTAAACAAACATGGGAAGCAAGATTAGTAGTTGTAAAATTAGATGCAACACTAATAAATCTAAATTTATATTGATTTTCATATAACTTAGCAGTCCAATAAAGGTATGGAAAAGAATTCCAAAAATAATAATTCAAAAATAATATATGACAATTAAAAAAAGCCGAATTCATATTAGCCGAAAGAAGAGTAGATTTCTTCATATCGGTTGCTATTGATTTGCAACATAAGTCGTGTATAAATTATTATATTATAATAAATTATTTTAATATCAAAGTTATAACATAATGTACTAATTAACTTGTAATCGTTGTCATAAAATATACATATTAATAAACTAGAAAACACTCCACTTGCATTGCTATAAATATTTGAATAAATAAATACACCAAATAACAACAACAGTTACATAAATATGAATGAAAATAAAACTGACAATAATTACATTTTTATTCAAATAAGTTTTTAAATTCAATTTTTGAAGTTAGAAATAAACTCTTTAATTTTTGAATATGTATATAGATTGTATATATTTTTCGATGTTTATTATATTTTAATTATTTATATATGTAGATTTCTTTGTATGCGTCAGCAAAATATATGCTGACATATATTTTTTGATTTTATAGTAAAATCATATTTCTAAAGAATAATATAAATTTGGATTACTTGTATGTAATTATTAAATTATTATAGGAATTGGAACTACACAAATAAGTTTTTTTAATGACTTTAATTAATTTTACGATATTAACTAAACAAAATAAACCTAATGGCTATATATATATATATATATATATATATATATATGATAATTAAGGTTATAATATATACGCGGTTTTATTCAATTCAGTACCCTGATTTCATCGAGTCTTACAACAGAAGTTATCATTATAAAATGAGTAAGGTCCGATACCTTTTAAACTTATATCAACATATTGTTGTATGTATTATGAAATAATTATAATATTGTAAATATATATTTAACGTACTTCTAGTCTATCAACCATTTCTGCTAATACGACAGAACCTTCAGCTTCTTTTTCACGGAGGGATCTAAACAAAACAAAGAAAGCAATTGCTCGGTATAATACATAGCATAAAAAACATACCTAATGGTGTTTATATAATTATTCTTAATTGTTCAAATAATGTATTTAATTTGAATATATTTTGCTTCATTATTTTTTTAGATCACCAACAAAGTAATAAATAATTATTTTATAAAGAATTATCATTAAACGTTTGACCATATTTAAGAAACTACATTGTATCAACTGCCAAATAAACAGTTGATAAATTAGTTCGGAATATTTATATTAACATTACAACATGTATTCAACAAAAATAGTAGAATAGAAGGTAAGTCACTGCAACACACCATAAAACCAAAACTCACTTTCCCTTCGAAACCGAAACTTCCCCTCGAAAATAAAAACTCCTCTACCACACATTAGAAAAAGCAAAATATATTTTTAATGTTCATCCAATCAGAATAGAGTAGTTGTGTTTTGGTCGTTATGGCTTCTTATTGGCCGATTAAAACAAGGGCCAAGGTAATTTTCAATTAATTCAAGGTCAGAGCGTTTCGCATTGTCTACTTACAAATTGATCAGAGGTACTCTATTACTAGAACTCGATCATTCAATTATAATTATTGATTTTTAACGATTTAAATATATTATGGCCACATATTGTTCGACCAGGATGATTTCAATGTGGATTCCAACTATGTCAATGTCACTGAGTTTAATTGCGCTCTTAAAATCTCTAAACTCCTATAATTTAATACCCTAGAATCCCAAATATTGCTAAAATTTTAAAATTCTCTAAATTTGACTCATTGAAGTACACCTGATTCATCAGATAGAATGGTATATACTAATATTTTTTCAAAATTATACAGCAGGAGACAGAGACGGCAAGTAAGCAGTTGTGGCATAACAAAAATGTGAGTGTCAATGCTCATCATTGTCATAAGTGCGTCTACTTTATGGCAGTAGTGATCCGGGAAGAAAGACTGATGAGAAAAGATTATAACTAGAAGAACTTTATTGGGGCAGCTGTTGTTTTGATATAGTGCGCAAAAATTTTGATGGCGACTTATAGTCTGTTCCTGTTAACAAATTAATAGTCTGCAGTGGCTGATTGAATTAGAGATGACAAGATCGTAGTAAATTCTTCACAAATGTAGTCTTTCGTGATATTTATAAGCCGGCAACATTCATACTGGCATTGTATTGTATTACTCATTATTCTTATATTCTTGTGTATAGGCATAAGTCTATAAACATAATGCAGTATTCTACAAATATTATCCAATAATTTTGACAGTATGCATTTACCAGCATTTGTTAATCGCAACAATCATTTGATTCATGGCGATTAAGAGAAACATGAAACATAAATACAGGCATCATCATTTAAAGAGCAAAGAGTCTGAAGCTGAAAAACTAGAATATTGAATATAACGGTGATATCAATAAACATGTCGATAGTCAAAACAAAATGCACTTTTAAGACCCGGATAAGTGTTTCAGTCAGTCTAATATCCTTCCTAGTCAAACAATTATATTGGAACATCTAATGGAGTACCTTCAAACACACTGAAGGTGGTTAAAAACTTATAAAACAAAGAATTCCTCATCATTTGCAGCACTCAATTTTGGAAGAAACAATAAAACGAAGTTTATACATATTTCGAGATCAAGTTAGACAGGAAGTCCGACAGTGAACATGAGGTGGTCAAATTGAGGAAGACTATGTGAACATGACTGAAACCTCGAGCGATGAAGACGAAACTGATTATGAGCAATAATATCGACAATTTTGTTATACACTATAGATGCTTACTTTCCTACTCTGACTCCTGCTGCATAATTTTAAAATAATAATATTAATATTAGGGTATTAGGTATTAATTTATTAAGTTTAGGTATTTTAAGTTATTAAACTTTAGTAGTTTAATAAATTTAGGGTATTAATCTTTATAATTTTAGGGATTTAAGGTATTAAATGTTAGGAATTTAATGATTGTAGAGTATTAAACTGGATTATATATGATAGTAAACTTCAAAATATATGGAGTTGGATGCTAAATATGCTTGGGTAAGTTTTAATACAAATATATTAATAGTACGGTTGCTTATGTTTATAGTATATAGTATGTTTATATCATGCATGTACAGTATACATATATAGTATACATCTCGTATACTTATAATATACTTATAGTATACTTATATTATACTTATAGTATACATTTACTAAACATATAGTATCTATTGTATGTAGTACTCTTTAATACTAGTAGTATATATCAAATCAATTTTCAATAATCGCATTCATAATCCTCGTACTTGATTTAGTTTGATTTCCCATCAATTTTATCAAAACAGTTAACATCAAGTCGTATTCAGACAAATCAATACATTTACTTGAATAATCAACATATACGATTAGAGTACTTCCCATCAATTTCTAAGTAGCAAAATATAGTCGGAATTCACATTGAAATCACCATGATCGGACAATATTGGCTCCGTGATTTCGCGTAATAGTAAAAAATAAATAACTGCTACAATTAGAGTACTTTTCATATGTAGACAAATCAAAATCTGTGGCCCTTGAATTAATTGAAAATGACTTCAACAGTGTTTAAATCGGCCAATAGGAAGTCATAGCAACCAAAAAATATAATATATGAATCTGATTTTTTGAAAGAAAAAAAATAAATATTTAGCACAAACATTTAACATTATGTTTTTCAGGTGTGGGGAAGGAGTTTCGGTTTCAGGGTTGGGGGAGAAGTTCGGTTTTAAAAGGGGGTAATGCAAAGATCCACCTTCCATACTACTGACAATTAAAGAGTATGTTTTCCTAAAGCAGAATATATTCCTTCCATTGGTTACCAGAGATTTGCAACATAAGTCATGCGTACTTACATTAAAAAGGTATCGTATTACTAAATTGCATGTCTGCAACAATCGTATAAGGAAGCATTAGTAGTAGTATGGGAATGGTCTTTCTACTTCACCCCCCCCCGCGAAACCGAAACCGAAACTCCCCCCCCCCGAAACCGAAACCGAAACTAAATCTAAAAATAGAAATGAGTCCCCCCTCCAAATTTTTCAGCCAATCAGAATCGAGTATTTGTTTTTTGGTTGCTGTGGCTTCCTATTGGCCGATTTAAACAAGGTC
>JAUZND010004124.1:0-11874 GCA_034780555.1 Coelogynopora nodosa
AACAGTCTCCTCATCAACAGTCGAACCTCCTCATCAACGGTCTCCTCATCAACAGTCGAACCTCCTCATCAACAGTCTCCTCATCAACAGTCTCCTCATCAACAGTCGAACCTCCTCATCAACGGTCTCCTCATCAACAGTCGAACCTCCTCATCAACAGTCTCCTCATCAACAGTCTCCTCATCAACAGTCGAACCTCCTCATCAACGGTCTCCTCATCAACAGTCGAACCTCCTCATCAACAGTCGAACATCTTTATCAACAGTTGAGCGATCTTATCATGAATCGAATCTCTTCATCCAAGGCATTAAGAGACTTTTTCATCAACAGTCGAGCCTCCTCATCATCAGTTTTGAGACTCTTCATCATCAGTTTTGAGACTCCTCTTCAACAGTTTCGAAGTCAACTGGTGTTATAAATGTATGAACAATTCAATTTTACCAGTTATACTTTTCTGTTAAATATTAAATATAGTTTTTTCTCTGTCTTAATTAATATTCACCAGTTTTTCTTTTTCTTTATCTTCCTTTTGTTTTAGTTTTACTTCGTTACATAAATTTCTCAAATTTTGTTATTTTCACTGATAAAGACATTTGCTCGAAACACTCAATAATCTTAATATTATTGAGAAATACATAAATATGGTTTCTTGGTTGTATTAGGTAATTTTACAAAGGGTAGATTATATACTTAATTATTATTTTTTATTGGGTTTTGAAGACAATGTAATAATACTATTTTTATTGCGGACAAATAAGTTAATAACTTTGAATTTTTTGCATATTTAAAATTTATTAATTACTTTATTTAGAATACTAAGGTAGTTTTTACAGTTATTACAAAAATAAATTAAAAAAAGGAAAATTTCTGATTCTAGCAAACAAACTTGCTCAATGCCTATTAGATCAAAGTATTATCAGATCATAGGCATAAATGACATTCACGACTCGAGCTACAGAGACAAATCGGACAAAACCTTTTTGGGGCAATCTCTCCGTCATAGAAAATGCCAAAAGAACTGACCCATGCCGAAACAATGCAGTACGATAGCATCTACTTCTCTACAGCCTGTATGTCCTGCACAGCATCGCAACCTGGCGTGCTTGATAGGAAGGAAGATCCAGAAGGCACGCTGCGCGAGACACGCTATAAAGGTATGTAGATAGGAGCATTTGGTTGTTATTCTTGCCCCATCTCGTCAGTATCGCACAGCAAACACAGAGAGCAAGTTTATACAGTCAGTTGTATAGGCTATACGAAACTCTTCAAGACAGCAGTATAGTGGATGGAGTCAGTGGTAGTTTACGATGCATGCAGGGGAGAGAACGTGTGGCATACTTCCGTCCTAATTTGATCCGCGTCACTCATGAGGAGGCATCCGGTGGGGTAAACGACGCTGTCAATCCCAGACACTGACGTTCGAGTTCGCGTAATTCGCGATATTCAACGCCCCCCAAAAATACTTCTCCTCTCTGGCTGGCCAATTGATTGGGGACATTTCCGGCGCCAGAGCTAATAACAAGTTCATTTTCTTCATAAATTACCAAGAGTATCGCTGCTTAAAAATGCAGTTAGACTGTTTGGCTGCTGACGTGGGTTGGGTATCATCATATGTCGCGTCATGTAATCAAACACTTGTTCTTCTACCAGGATACCTCGTGCGTGTCGTCAATTTTCAGGATATTTATCGCGCCTTCTGCCTCTCTGCAAATGTATTTTGTGGATTGACACTTGTACCCCGCCTGTAGCGAGCAATTCATTATTAGATTATATTTTTACATTTATAATATACTATATAGTTAGAAATGACTTTACATATAATATAGCAAACATAATGTATGATACAATTTTTCCTGTGTCCATTTTAATTCCAAAGTTTAGGAGTGAACATTTTAACTGGTAATTATTTAATTTAAAAATGTGTTGACAAACATATCCTTTGACTTTTGGTCAAGCGAACCATTTTATGTCAATTATATGTTTTAATGTGTGATGTATTCCAGAAAGATTTATCTAATGATAATAATTAATAGGATACACAGCTGGCACCTCGAAACTATAAAAACTAGTATGTTATATATATATTTATTTAACTTTTTTTAAAAAAGGAAAATTATATAAAAATGACAAAATATGATGTACGCGCAGCTAACTAACGAAAAAAAGTATATTTTCAAAATACAATACTTACTTAACAGATAGTTAACATTACTTCAACATATAATTTTAAGAAAAAGTTATAATATATATCACAACTCTTTGTGTGGAAAATAAGTTAAAGTAATGTTAAATAAAATATGTTATGTAAAATTAGTAAAAATAAAACTATATTTTGTAGTTCTTCTGAGTTATATATATATATATAATTATAATATAAACGTTTAAAATATTTATTATATACATATATTCACGTCATAATAGGCCTACAATCATATACATGTATAATTTTATATATTCACAAATAATCTAATATGTCAAAAGCAATGTTTATTAATATTTATTTTGCTTTGACACAGTTACAGGAAAAAGACTAAAATATTGTATACGATCAAACAAAATAACAATGTTAGATTACCTTTTATTTTGTATGATAATAAGTAAGCATTAAGCGCAGATCCAGTACACACAGCAGAGCAGAGAGACAGAGCACTATCGGGTTCGAGCTATTCAGCTCTCATCAGTTAACCTAGCCTCCCTACTGACGACCGGATTGCAAGTAGTGCTTATTAAAACAACCAAACAAATCGTGAAAAACAGCAATTTGCATAGTTAACATTAGAGGTAGTAATTCGGGGATATCCACCAACAAAACCACATAATGTGTATAATAATAAGCCAAAATACAATTACAAATTATTATATTAATAGTTTAATAGTCATGGTGAAGATGGTCAGTATATATATATATCTATTGTCTTAGCATCTGCATAGTGCAAAAAAGTTAAAAGCTGACATTTTCAAATATGGATTAAATATCGCAAACAAATATTTTCCTAGCAAAAATGTGATAATGTCCTTCCTAGGGTTTGGTAATATAACTACATAATTTAACTTTCAAAACCAAAACAAATTTATTTCTATGCATTCTGAAATATGTTTGTGAAAATGCATTATATATATACATATGATCCCCAGATTACCTTTATCAATGAATCATTTATAACTGTGTTGAATTTAATAATTGAACAGTTAAAAATATATTACGTTTTTAGTTGCTCAAAAATTGACATTATTTTACACTAATTGTTCATGTAATCATCTTCCAAACAATTTAATATTTCTTAATAAACATTTCCTAGTATTCTTATTAAATCCAGATTATATAACACACATTTAAAAGGTATAAAATCCACAATAAAAATTAATTACTAATAGTTGATATTACAAACATCACCATAACAAAATCAGCGAATAATTTTCAATAAAAAATGGTAAAAAACACATTTTTAAAATGAAAGTTGTTCTATCAAATGCTAAATACTATATCTGAAGAAAATGTCACAAACATACCATTTTAATAAGAAAAGTGTTTATTGTTGCTACATATTATCATTAGATATTCTTAAAAGAAGATATACTTATAAAAAATACTATAAAATTAGCGACTTTAGTTAAATTATGATGTCATTAACACTAAACCAAATGAAATGACCTGTTTTCTTGAAATTTAATAGATGTATTGGCAACTTTCATGGGGCCAATGTATTAAAATTAAAATATTTAATTAAGCAGATTTTAATCTCGTTTAAGTTAAAAGGTTCTACAACGTTTTTTCGCTTAGCCTTATATATACCGTTAAATATTGCTGATCAACTATACGTATACAATATAAGATTAATTTATTTTTTAATTGAATCGTTAATATTCGTGATGAATAAGGAGCTTTTTTTAATAAGAGTTTTTTTTTAAATCTAGTTGAAAGTTACAATAGTTTAAATAATATCATGTCATAAATATGGAATAATGGTACACATATTTAATTTTTTCTTTGCTAAAAACTTAACCTTTACATACAATATATATTATATGTATATATTGGGCGTTCCATAGTATATATAAGTAACACAGCTTAAAAATTACTTTTTAATTAAATTTGTCAATATAATTAAATCACATTTAACTAATAAAGAGTACGAGCATTATAACAGATTCCAGCTTCTATGATAAATAAAAACTGTTTTTTTACAAAACAATTTTTAATCTGGAGTAATTTTATAAACCATTTAATTTTATTTATAAACATTATATTCATTTAGTCGGCATTATGTACGTAATATAGAAAGTCAATATAACTTTCTAAAAAAAGGTCTGTGGGCATTTATTTCCTTCCGACCTGCTAAATTGCGAAGATGAATGACAAGCCAAGATGTCTGTTGAGCATATTGGCAGATCTTCGATGACGGGATGACTTGAGCTTCAACCAACAAAGTGAATTTAATTTACTTCAAGTGAGCGCAGGATGTTGCGAGTATACCTATCTCTATATATAATGTGTGTATATATATGAACTCCACCACCAAAGACTCACAGGACACGAGTACCAAGGACACCGGAGTACTGCGAGCTCTGGGACGATGAACAACGACCCAACCCAGGGGGGAGGGGGTGACATATCGTAATTACTCGCGAATTCAGTACACCTCCAGCTGGTTGCTCACTGTTGAGAGACCCCCGTCGACTGACTATCTTTGACACGACCTGTCAATCACCTCCGTGAAATCCTCTTGAAGCCAGGGCAAGGGTGTCTCTCTTGAGTCGACTCAGGGTAAAGTGGTGTTAGTGGTTGACGATCTCGGGGAAAGATGGGAGATATATCCCCCTAGTCCTCTATATAGCATATACAGTGTGGAAGTCTGTTCACGTTTCCTCCTTCAAGTGAAGATAACGTTACTGTCAGTCATATATCGACTGTTTTGTAGCCGAAGCGAAAGTGTCGGCTTGGGGTGTTATTGTCTGTTTTAGGAGGAACATATAGAGGGGAGGTCTTCGTTTTGTTTATTTCACTAATCTGTCTTTTTCTACCTATTTATGCTCCTCGTCGATGTTATGAAATAGTGAAACAGCAGTGAAATGCATGTGTTTTTTTGTGATTATTACTTTTCACGTGAATTTTATAATACTTTTTTACAGAAATATAAAGGGGGCTTTTTTAGACCCAAAACATATATTCATGATTATATTTATTTTTAATTAAGCCATATAAGTTCCTACACCTATTACTTTTAGTAATGAACATATTTCAAAGTTATTTGATTATTATATATACTTAGTGACTAAATCATATAATTAAATCAAAGTTTCATAGTCTATAAGAGAAGAGCATTCCAGAAGAGATGGAAAAAGCTGGTGTAAAGTTTAGTGAGGTTTGGCTATATACAAACATAATTAAAACTTATTATTAATAATGCATCATATTTGATTTTTTAATATCTTGGTCTTAAAGATTTTAAAATAATTTATAAAGAAAAAGTATTAATAAAAATAACTTAATATAAAATAATAGTAGCTAAATAGTAATTAATTTCAGTTAACAGCAGCTAAAGTAAACATTTTGTTCTTATTTTGGTTTGTTCTAATTATTACTATTAATTTGTAATTCTTTATATTAATGTTTTCAAATATATTTATTTATTTTAGTATTTACGGAACCCTTTTACAATCACCTAGTAGGTATATTTTAATTTTCTTGTAAAAATTAGAAGTGTACTAATATAGTCGAAAACACATCAAAATGATAAACAACTATATTCCTTTTCCGTAAAAACAACTTGTATAATATCAACATGGTTAAACTGTGCTATAAAATGAAATATTGAGATTTTATATACATTCGCTGCAACACAACAAGTAAAAAATTATTGATTAGGCAAACTTCATTCGAAGGAAAAATTTGAACAATACATTATTAAAAAACACATATTTAGAATATTTATTTCGATCGGTGCTTTGAGCCGATGATGAATATATTATTCACCAATAATTGTAATGTTATTCTACTAAAGCTATTTTTCAATGTTGACCATATCTTTCTTTCGTATATAACGTTGTTTCAATTCAATTGATTAATAGTAAAACATATCTCCTTTTATTTAATCAGCTCTAACACAAAAAGTTGGAATTTTAAAAAACTGATCAGACATCTACTATATAAGTAGCTATATAAAATGTAACAAATATTTATGCACAGTGGTTGCTGTCTGTGATGTCATCAATTGCATCATATCTTTTTCGAAAATTTATTTTTACATATTTCAAACAATTTTTTAGGGCATTCCACAATGGAAATGACTCAATAATCTCGAAATTGCAGATATGGGACAGTCACTTTTCATAGTAGTAAAATATCGACTATTTTAAATGAACGACCATTTAGACCATTGTGAGCTTCAGGAACTATTGTTGTTAGACAATCTAAAATATATGAACAATCAACAATCAATAAACAATAAAATATCATTATTTGAAGTTTCTTATACAGTCTACACAAGTTTTGATATATTATGAGAACCCCTAGACCCAACCTAAACGGCCACAGTACCGCCACCATGATCCAAGGTAAAGAACTATTCCTTTAAAGAGTTCTCTGTAATCGCATCAACTAATCATCTAGAAGACATCGTAATCTATATGTGGTATTGTCCCGTGTTGGTGGTCTCTATAACATGTACCCATTTTTTCTAATTTACAGAATATTCAAAACAATATTCATCAGCTAGCTACGCGTGAAAATATAATGTTATTGAAGTTTTTAGTTTTAAAATGACAGCCTCTCAAAATGGGGGTATTGTTTACCCCTCAACCACTATCGTTAAAATATTTAAGTGTCAATACTCTAAATGTTGATAATATTTTCATTATCTTGGGAAATGTGTGGGACCCCAAAAGCAATTAACCATTTTAATAAATTCATAATTTTAGATATTTATTTTAATAATATTGTAATAATTTCTCTTCGAAAGCTTTTTATATACAAAAAATGTGAATATCTATATTTAAAAACGTTTAATTAGTAGATTTCAACTAACAAACTCTTTTGAGTTTTACAAAACAAGATAACAAATCATCATAAAAACATAAATAAAATTATATTGTTGTATAATATGTGATATTATAATGTTACCAATATATTTTATTTATATCATTATATTTAATTAAATTTCATAATTTTTAGAATTTTATTTTAGTGTTATACGTACAATTTGTCTTTACAATTTATTATACATTTTAACAACTATGTCAACAAGGTACAATTTATACACATATTAATAATTATACTACTGATGCTCCTACCAGTATTAAGAGTTTATATATATGGCAGCTCATGCGTCGATGGAATCATTTGTTATCCGTGTGTAAACCAAAGATTGTAGTAATTAACCCATGTAGTCCAAACCTATTATTTAATTTAACACTACTCAAAGAACTCAAACTGTTATTTCTGAAAATGTAGATACGTTACATGTACTCCTAATGTAAATATAGAAATATAGAAAACTCCAAATCTCATTTTAAATTATTTTTTTAAATTTTAGTCTTTAAAAAAACGATAACATTAAATAACTTAATCAATACTTTTATTAAATAAAATTACATACAATTTGGAATTTAAATACTTATTTTTTCTGTTCTATATATATTTTAGTATGCCTTGACAAGGTATCTATATATTCAACAAAATTAAATTTCTATTTTCCATCTTACCTCTATTTTACATTCAAATTATCATGCCCACTAATTTGCTCAGCTTTTCTCTTATTTTCATATAGAAAGGCCCGTATCATTTGATGTGCTAATTCTGATAGTTTTAATTATTCAATTGTTTAAAATCAAACTAGAAATGTTATTTGAAAGAATCAATTAATCAAATTTAATTATAACAGAAAAACCAGAAACATAAATATAATAAATAATTATTAAAACGTTACCAATTACTATTTACTATTTACCCAGGATTGTTTTAAAATATTCAATTTACAATTTTTATTAGCAACAAATATCAATTTTTTTCTAAAAATTGTAATTTTTCAAAAATAGATAGCATGTTTATAATAGTAAACGATATCATGATAAATATAAACTAACTCATCCTATACTTCCCCGTTTCGAAGATCTCTATATAGTTTAGACCTTTCATGTCCGACATTTATTCGTGATGAGAAAAAGCTGCATGTGAAGACGAGTTGTCTTGTCTGTCAGTCTTTATATATTCCAACCAACCTCTTAGTGGCTTAATTGTTTCACGTTGTGAAACTGGCAGTCATTACCACTTGTCCATCTTAACTTCCAACTTCCTGGCGGTGGGGAGAGACACGCGCGTCTCGATTAGGCGGACAAAATCGAGGAATCCAAATCAAGAAATCCCGAGGGATTATATTATAGAGTATTGCCCTGTGTTTCAAAAACTTCATACCGATATCCTCAACTGACGATGCGATGGTTTTGTTGCTTTTTAAAATATATGTATTTAGTCAAATAAATAAATATACGGACTGCGCGCGGATAGATGACATTCCAGTTTTGCGGCATTCGATGTCCTCAGATTGATTTGATATAACCCTCAAGTTTTTAGTTTGGAGCAATTAGGACGTGAATGGCACACCTTGGCGGCACCATCATGCTTCCTGACAGCCCGTCACTTTTACTCTCTCATTAAGGTCATTCTAACTATATATATATATTTATGTTTTTCAGTGAAGGCTTTCTTTATTTTTTCTCTGAATCTACTAAATTAATTCAGGTTTTACATAAATATTATCTTATACATTGTACAGTTAAATGTGAACTTTTAAAGGTAAATTATGTGGCATTGATGTTTTCATAACTTCACTTTCATGTTTGTAATAATGTTTTAAATATATTTTTGAAATTGTACATGCAATGCATCAAAGGCTTTAAATAAGCGTGCAATTGCCAGAATGTAATGCTGGGGAGAATAACTCAACCAACTCTGTTTTTTAAACAATCGATGACTCTTACAAAAGATTAGAATTACCAAAATATAAATGTAGTATATAATTAGTACCTAAAATATGTTCTTCTTATAAAATGTAAGAAAACGAGTTGCTTAACAATTTAATAAATTAGAAGGACATATAATACTTTTTGATTAGAGGATGATGTTAACTGAGACATTTTGTCTGGTGAACTGCGACCACAAATTTGGTTAAAACAGAATCATTGTAAGCTAGGAAATTAGTTTCATAAGTTTGAACATATATTCACTCCAGTAAAAGTCAGTAAAAGTCAGATAATACGACGACTCTTAAACCTGAATCTGATAAAATTGCACCCTTTGATTAAAATTCGATTTTATCCTGAATAATCTGTTGAAACTGAGCCATAACATGTTTGTATCTCAAACTTTAAGAAAACTGCTTGAAATTGTGATCACCATTACTCAGTGTTCGGTGGAACTTATGCCCTAAGTTTTGTAAAACTGTGAACTCTATATGCTAGCTGATCTTGCTCTTCGAATAATGTACCCAAAAAATGCACCTACAAAATTTGGGTAAAATTGCGCTCTATAGTTTTAAATAGTTTGTGTCACTAGTTTGATAATTTTTTGCCTCTTGCTTTCTTTCATTCATTTTTTAATTGTCACTAAAGAAATGGTCTAATGGTCTTCCACACAAGTAGCCTAATAAAGTTCCAGAATATTTATAAATTGAAAAAATAAGTATTCATATGGTATAAACCCGAAAATTGTTATCACAAAAGTCAACATTCAGATAATCACGCTCAGCTTTTTAATATATTGTGAAAGCATGGATTCCAGCACTTCTCCTTGACGTCCTTGGCGTCCTGGAGCGTCATGGAGCAACCAGATGATAAATAACTAATTTTCATTCGATTAATTTATAATTATCATTTATAAATTAATTAGGCTGGTAGACCTTTGCAATTATGCCTAATCTATTCATATTTTAGTCAAATATTAGTCAAAAGTAGAATAGAAAACTTTTTTAAAATAATATACAATAACAAAATTGATTTCAAATAATGGTATATGATAATTTGGATATTGTTCCTAACAAAATTTGTTTGTCAACATTGGTTATCATTTTATGAGGAACAATTTTTTATGTTTAAAAATCTCTGACATAATCGGAATAAAATGTGTTTTAGTGTTTTATTTGTTATTTAAAATGGCGATGCTGATTATTTATAATTGGCTTTTTTATTAATATTATTGATAAATTAATTAATAGGTTAAATGACAACTTTAAAAAATCTGGAACGTGTAAAAATGTTTTAGATTGTTAATAATTTTGTTTTTGGAATATTTATATGTTTCGAGGACTTTTTTAAAACACACTTCAAAACAAATCTATTCCATTTTATAATCATATTATTTTTCTGCAATATTATTTGCAATATATTTCATATCTGTATAGCTCAAGTATAAGTAAGTTATATCAATGAGAGAATAGTTGACATCACAGACTCCCCAATAGACTATGTATTATACGTCTCCCCAATGAATGGTTAAAAAATAGTTCATTTGATAAATTTGCCACACTTTAAAGTAGGGGTTTCATAAGGTAATTTTTAATACACGACATAGGTTATTAAAAGTTAACGTTTTAAAAATGTCTTTGTTCTATTGTCCATTATAAAGTAAGGAGGCAGTTCTCCAATAATCTCTGGTTGTATTGTTATTGTGTCGTGCACCTGGCTTGCTGGTGAGTCGGTGATTTAATTTGCCATTTCAGTTCATGTTAAATTAATGACTTCAAATAAGATCACCAATATTTATGAATTAATATTTTTCAAATCAATTTTGTTAAATAGTTTATCAATTTTTACACTACTTATTTCATTTTCAATAGTAACAATTAATAATGTATATATTTTAAGAATGATACAATAGACTTAATGAGGACAGTTGACTATAATAGATTTATATACTGAATATGCCTGCCCACTGTTTAATACATTGTAATTTATTACTAATAAAAAATAATTACTGACTAGGTCAGTATTGTTTTTTTCAATAAAGTAAACTTTTGAAGTATATTTAAGGGAATAACTTACTTAACCCTCTTAATATATATTACTAATTTTAAGTTTAATATCAGCTAGTACTTAAACGAACTCTGTTTTGGGGATTGTATGGGGGAACAAAACCAACGATCATAATCATAAACATATAAGAATTTATTAACATTAAAAACATTTCAAATTGTCATAATATGGCGCATATTTTAAATATTAGGTAGTATATATCTACAATAATAACATATTGTTTAACTTAAGCCTGCTGTCGATTGTTCCTTAAGGCCCTTCAACATTTAATTACTTAAACGCAGAATTTTTTTAAAAACAAGGCGATGTAGAGACACTACAACCGACAGGAAGAATTATATTGTTCGCAGCGCTTTCGTTTTCTATCTGGAATTGGTTTTTTTAACTGATTGTTTCCCTGACATATTTAGTACTTCGATGCACTTGATGACCTTGAAGCAAATAAGGTCATGGTCTACAATATATCGCTTTCTGCATCCAGAAGGTATGAAAACAACCAAAACCACAACTTATTTCAATTAATATAAATTTTGTAATTATTGAAGAACTGGTCAATATGTAAATCAATCCGTCAAATTCCATTGTTAATATAGTATTACAATTGCGGGTCGATGAATCTCTACAATCTACTTTTCCTTTTGGTTACATCTAATGTTTCATATCAATTGTGTCTCAATCTTCTGAAATTAAGACGTTTGGAGCAATTGTAACGACTACATTATCTTTCCACTTTATAGGTTTTGTTATATTTATTTTTAGTAATAATATATACACTGTCGTATTTTAATGAATATAAATACTGTCGTATTTTATTAACTATAAATACTTATGGCGTTAACCGTCTTTTAT
>JAUZND010004125.1:0-11873 GCA_034780555.1 Coelogynopora nodosa
CGGGAGGGAGCCGTGTTGGTTGCCATGGGCCGGGAGGGAGCCCTGTTGGTTGCTATGGGCCAGAAGGGAGCTGTGTTGGTTGCTATTGGCCAGGAGGGAGCTGTGTGGATTGGGAACATTGTGGTCTCTAAATGGGGTGTGGTGAAGTACTCAAATTAAATTATTTATCAAAAATATTTATATCAAATTAAAGTTGCACGTTTCGCTACTGTGCTTTGGGTTGCAGAGAATTTCACATTGGACCAGTTTTTCTTAAATATAGTTCGATTCTGACCGTCTATATTGTCACTCACCAATAAAGGGGCATTTAATCCATCCTCGTTGTTTTGCATTTTTAGGTATAATGTTATGTTCCTTTGAAGTTGACTGAATGTCATGTTTTCCTTCATTCTCATTCTGCTAGGAAAGGGATGATTTTAAAACGATAGAATAAAACATATTAATAGCAAAAAATAAATATGATTATGTTTAATTAATAATATTTCCATTGTTGAACTACTTTGTATACATTGCCCATTTCTATAATTTCTCTCAGTGTTAAAATGGACATAAACTGTTTTTTTCTAACACTTCTTTTTGGTTGTATCTGGGTTCTGGTATATGATATCATATTATGCATAAAATATTACTGCATAGTACGCAACTTGGCGTTAGCTCGTTATCCCCACATACGAATATGATGCACGGCCACCTTCTCTTCCCCTGATTCGTGCGAAATACTTGAATACTACTTGATACAGTAGTAAAGCTATGGTTCATTCTATGGAAAAGTAACAGTACTGATGATATTATTGCTAGCGCCACAGTCGTACACATTGTAGGTTTATAGTCGGCAATCAGTGTATTGGTTAAATTAAATAATCCTGACAACTTATTTGCTAGTTAGTTTAAAATTCTGACTAGCATAGCTAAAAATACCCCCTCTGATATCCTCCCTCCCTCCACAACCCCCTCTGATATCCTCCCTCCCCTTCACAACCCCATCACAACCCCCAGCCCCCACGGAGACTTGCATGTGTCTCCACTCGACCTTAAAAACCTTCAAGTTCCTCTGGACCAACCCGGGTAAGACACGCAAACCCACTGTCAACAAAAGCAAACACCACCAACCGCAACAACAGGCACAACAGCGGAGAATTCCGCCCGTTGAGGCGCGATCGGTAAGCATAGCGGACGCGACTACGACAAAATCGTACGGTGTTTTGAGGCGCAAAACGGATCCAATTGTGAGATTTACGGCCCCACTCCCTGGGACTCTGTCAGACTCGCATAATAGCGATGAGACAGGTTGGTGCAGCATCCGGTCTATTCCATCGTTTCATATGTTTTGCTGTGCTTGCTGTAGTTCTTGCTGATTGTGTGTATATAACAATTGAAGGTCTCTGAGAAGTCCTTCAATCTGGAACTTTTTGTCAGACTTCAAGTCAGATCTATTTGTGGTTTTTACGCCATTATAGTTTGCTCTACCAGCGGTGCTTGCTGTAGTTGTCAATATGTTACAAAGAGTTCAAGAAATAATATTATAATATTATGTCTATTTGTCATGTTATATAACGCTTTCTAAAATAGTGTTTTTTATTTGTTTTAGCTTTCAAACTGTTTTGTTGCACCTAGCCGTACTTATATACTTACATGTTTACTTTTATATATTTTTGTGACCACTCTTAACTCCCAATTGGTGTTCACTCATTTTTCTATGGTGGCATAGACAATAATAATTTTGTTTGTTTTTGCAGTTGATATTATGAAAACAACGGTTTTCTTTTATTTTTATAACCTTTTCAACGTTTTATTAATTTATTGTTTCGATTAGTTTTATTCCTAAAATCCTAAAATCTATTACATTTGTGATTGAATGGACAGTTGCATAATTTAGCTTCGCAATCATGTGTTGCTACGAAACGGGCTCTTTACCCTGCATAATTTATTAGTGGACATTTATTAATTAATTGTACTTCATGTCATGGTACGGCGATTCTATGTACGAAACTTGAAACGTAACTAGAGAAATATTATACGAACTACAGCGAACTTTACGAACTAAGTGTTGTCAGACATCGTCTCAGAGATTCAACCTCAACTGTTGCGTTGGTTCATGTTTTAAGTATCGTTAATTCTAGCTTGGAACCTGTAGTCCAATATATGATTATGGTGATTTTTAAGCTATTCACGTCGTTAAATTACTTCAATATTATAATATACTTACCAAAATAATTACTTATGTGCGGATTTCCTTCCTGCGCGGAAAATTAGAAAATCCCATATATAGCAACGTTGATTTCTGTAACAACTGTTAGTCTCCTAACTTTGATCGTACATCTAGCCCGCGACTAACTCTCTCTCTCTCTCTCTTGATTGTGATTGGCTGACCTGTATTTAGCTCCATGGGTACCCATGACACTTTGTAAATTAGGTCATTTTATGCTATATAATGTCTGTCTGTATTTTATTTTTGTATCTCTGTTGTCTTCCAAATAAAATACGCCTTACAGGCAAAAGGAATGTGGCGCTCGACGTATGTTATGTCCCACCTCTCTGAAAACAACCGTTAATTCTAGAACCTCCACATGTAACCCACAGGAAGCAGCGCCAGCGGTGACAGCCGACGGAGCGGTGGGGGACGCGGGGACCTCGGTAAACGCAGCCAGAGCCCCTCCATGCAGCAGCTCCAGCAACAGCAGCAGCAGTCGCTGTCCTCCGTCAATGTGATGGGCTGCGGCCCACAGCAGAACAATCCGGACATTGTGCTCGCCTGCCCCCCTCCGCCCTACCAGCAGGCGATTGGCCTGCTTCAGCAACAGCAACAGCAGCAGACACCTGTCCCACCCACGCCGCCGCCACCGCCACCTCAGGTACAGCTGGTGGGCATGGTGATGGGCGGCGGCGGCAAGGAGGGGGGGTATCATGGGGGGGTGAGGCATCTGGGGCAGGTTGGTGAGGACATGCGCGGCTCCAAGCAGTCCTTCAGGATCGCCATGGGCAATCCCTGTGAGTTGTGGGTTAGATGTTGGTGGTCCCTTGTTGGTGTACCTTGATGTTATTGAGGAAAAGATAATATTTTACCATTATAACCTCTAAAAGGAAACGGGATATTAAAATTTTAATTGAATTTTTATAGTTCTTTTTTTAAATGTTAGTTTCTGCAAAATTAGATTATGATTTTTATACTACTCCAATTGTATTAGTAGTATAAATAATAATATAGTAATATAGGTAATATAATAATACTAATAAAATATTCCAATAATAATCCACCATTTTCTACAATGTATTTCAAGGAAAAACCCTTTGATTCGGTATTATATGGCTTACAAGCTCCGTAGCGTACTTCTACCACTGCAACGTGCACTTAATAATATTAATTTCAGACTATCGCGGGACGACAATTGACTAAAATATCACATTTTTGATCTACTGTTTAATACTGTTTAATAATGTCATCATATATCTCCAAAAATATTAAAGCACTTTTCTTTGATATAAATAGTAGTATTGTATATGTGAACTTTATTGAGGATGGAAGCACGTCGTTTCTGTATGATTATATACTGTGATTTGAGTGATCTCAGTAATTTTTCAAACTTAAGATTGTTATTAGTAATATTTATAGTTGTTTTACTTCATATTACTTAACAGTAGTATCACGATATTAACATTAATAACTTGAAAAATGTACCACAACTTCACACTTTAATTATTACCATGCATTATAATGTAGTTCCTCGTCTTTTAACGTGGCAATGTCTTCTTCATTTCAGCAATGTGATACACGCGAACGTCATATCTCTCTCCAGTGACGTCACCTTAGAATCTTCATCGACCCGATCTGATTGAGTCGCTTGTGAAGAATGATCTACCTCAGTCTCCTTAACACTTCTAGCACACACATATTATAGAACAATCGGCATTATATTGCACAAACTGTATTGTACATAGCTTTACAAGACTAGAGCAGAAACCCATGCCGCGGTCATGTACCCGGCCACGTTGATACATTTAATTGGTTTGTAAATATATACTAGTTAGTTATTTTTAGAGAGCCAGGCCAGGCCGGAAATCTAAAAAATATTGCAATTTAAAAATCAATAAAATGTGTTGTTCGTGTTTAACATAGCTTGTTTATTATAAATGCAATACATTTTATTAATTGTCCGAATAGGTCAGATTCTTATCTGAAAAATTAAAAAAAAATTTCTCAGAATGTTACGCATTTAAACTTCTGATGTATTTTAAATATTAAAATATTTTCATTTTCCTTATTATTTTTTAAATGCCAATATTTTATAGTCTTCGTCATAGGGTTATTATTTCTATGGCACTGTATTAAAGTAAAGAGACAATAGTATTAACATGTTTTCAAGATAGATGAAACCTCTGGTGGTGGTTCTGTTCACTTCCAATGCATCTCGGGAGAATATGGCAAGTCTTCAATTGGATACATTTCAAATGTCTGGAATAATATTATGATGACAATATTTTATCATCTTTAATCTTTCCTTCCGTTTCACTCCCCAATATTGAAAGGCTAAATAATATTGGTTGAATAATTTAAATACAAATATTTAATCATCAGTTATTTAAAGCGCAGGCAGCTGATTCGGCGAAATTTGGAGCGCAACTAATTTTAAAAGGTTGACTTCGTTTGTGTTTTTTATGTTATTAACTGAATCCATAAATTCGACTGAACTGCAGTTAGAATGGTGTTATCGGAGTTTAGAGAAATCTGAATAAAAAAACAGGTTTCTGCTTTTTAGGGAACATTGTAGCATGTATATTATCCGTTTTAGTTTCAATGTTTTAAGATTCCCATATACGCTGCCTGCTTTTTTGTTTAGATGTCCGAAACATCTAACGAGAATTAGATTTCTATTTGGTAAAGGAATGAAAAAGTAAAACCTGAAATGGGTCAAATTATCACCGAAAGAGACAATAGAACGTTGCATTTGCTGTGCTCAGGACTTGAACATTACCATTTGAAAAGTGGCAAAATATGCTGCTTGAAAAGAGTCGTTTAAGCAGATCACATTCTGGTTCAGAAAAGATCAGTCATTAGAACTAGTGCAATTTGTAGCTGAATAACTTATGGCATTGACAAAACCCTATGAACATGAGAATCTCCAACATTCACTGGCATTTACTGTAGGATTACTTATTGTACATAACGTGCAATTTTGACACTATATTGAACTGTTTATTATAATTTTATTTATGACATTCACACCATGAATCTATCTGGACAATAATATGTATAGCATATCCTTTGATTTCATTCACAAGTAAAATACAAAACGTTGCCAATGTAACCGTTTCTTTTTTTCTTGTAATCTTTCTTACCTCAGAGCTGTGTATATTTATCTACGCATAAAAAGTAAATAATCTAATAGCGCCCATAGCTTTTCATGTTGTGTAATAATGTTTCTGTTTCTTTATCGATATGTGATGAATAATAGCTGTAATGTTTACGCCTGCTTGCGATATTAAGTAAGTTGCTGACTGGTCGACCGAAATATCAGTGAGTCATCAGTATTGATTAACTGTTAGATATCGACTGTTCCACCGAAATATCAGTATTGATTAACTGGTCGACCGAAATATCAGTGAGTCATCAGTATTGATTAACTGTTAGATATCTGACTGTTCCACCGAAATATGAGTGAGTCATCAGTATTGATTAACTGTTCGATATCTGACTGGTCCACCGAAATATGAGTCATCAACATTAAACACTATCAGTCAATACGCAAAAATGAATACATTTGTCAATAATGAGAAGCTTTCTTGTTTGTTGTTATTCAGGTAGCCTATAGCAATACATTAACCTTATATTACTGTAGCTTTGCTTTCTTTTATCAAATTGTAATATTTTCGAACGTTTGTTGACACTTTTTTAATTCCCTAAAATTATGTCAGCAAATCAAATGATGTTTGTTTTTTAATTGATTTGCAGTCTATTATACTTCCACTTAGCTTGACAAAATGCAGAAGTTGATGAGCTTCTTATCATATATAATATATTCTACAAAATCTTTGATATTACCAGAATGATATCTGTAAGCAGTAGTAGTTTATAACAATCAATTCCCTCCTTTTTTCATACAGTTCTGACTTGTGTATTTTGAATGCCGGACAAGTCAGTGTGTACTCTAAGCACGGTTGAAAGTCATGTGTACATAATATTATATGTTCCCTGTAAATATATTCTCGCAAATGTTGAACTTATTGACATTAATTTGTATCAAAGAGTTATCCTTTTTTTTCGGTTCCACATGTTCAATTCTATTTTTCTTTATATTTTCGTCCTGTATCATGTTGTATTTTATCTGACTTAATGCTGTTGGAATTGATCCTGTTGTTTATAATCGTAAATAAATTGTTTTATTTTCTTTGAAATATGGACTTTTAATTGCTCTGTGTATTTTGTCATTGGATATTTATGAAGAAAAATAAATAATCATAAAATCATATTTCATGGATAGAGTGTCGTCGCTGTTTTTAAACAAATGAGTTTTCGTTAAGTTGAAGGAAATATTGTAAATACATAGTTTTATGATGTTTGAAATATATTTCTGACTATTTACACCAGATAGCTAAATCTGTATTCAAAACTATAATTTAGAATCTACAAGTGAATAGTTTCAATTTTCTCAATTTTATGAATTGCTAGTTTTGTTATAAGATGTCACTAATCTGGCCATCATGATATCACATATGTCTTTAAATTTGAGGCGGATTAAAAATTTCTTTTAATAAATGGTTCTTTAAACTAAAATAAAGAAACGTTTGTTGTAAATGATATATAAGTACACAGAAGAAATAATGACATACAATGACTTTAAATCATTTAAAAATGACTTAAAACTTTATAGCTCAACCTGAGTTTATATAGAAATATAAATTTTTTGAAAAATTCAATCTTCAATGAAAAATATCAAAAAAAAAATGAAAGAGCATTTTACTATTTAGTATATTTAGTTACTCATGCAATACAAATTTAATTTAATACATTATATAATCTGGAAAATGTTGTCCTTTAATTTTTCTTTTTATAACATCCACATTGCTCTGAAAATTGTTTTTATAAATTGTGTATCGTGAAATCTCAAAATATATAGAATCATGTAATTGTCAAATTATTATAAATGAAATGTAAAATATAGCTATCACGCTTAGATAGCATTCTATTTACATCACAATCTATTGTGGACTGCTGATAGAACATAATTATAATGCATTGTTTTTGCTCAAGCCGGCATTAATGTTGGCAAACAGTTGTGCAATGACTCTCAACTCATTTGCACATTTGTTATAGTATTTAAGATGGGGTATACACAAAGGACACATCGAGTACTGTACTGCGGCATACAGTAGAGTATAAATGAAAAAAATTACAAATATTTTGGTCAAATGTATTTATTAGCATAAAAAAAGAGACAACATCCCTATTCCATTGGAATTATTTTCTTATTTTCACATTAAGGGTTTTCTATGCATCTTACTTACGTCATCCGCGTATGTTGTATTTTACTATTAACTAATCTTGAGTTCAGTATATTCACTTGGCAATGTGTGATGTCTGACATGTTTCGCATTTTTATAAAATATTTACAGAAATCTATATTATGTTCTCTCTGTACTTGATGCTGTTTACATTATCGTATATTATTGATATTATATCTTAAAAACATATATGGTTATCCTCATTTTCATTTGTCTTTTTTTGCCGTAACTATGCCAAATTTGCACATTTTAATTTTTTTATATGGCTTTATAATTGTCACAAACATTTCGGTGACAATTTAACAGTTTTTGGCATTCTGAACAAACTCAGAAGAGTTGCTAAACACTCGACAGACACAGCTGTCTGCCAGGGAGAGATAAGGTACACTGCTGGGATTCGAACCCGCTACCTTCACACTCAGTCACCATGCAGCGCCTTAACCGACTGGGCTATCTCACCCCCAAAGGCTATCTCACCCCCGGTTGCAAGGGTAAATCCAACAAATAAACAAATAAAAGAGAGAAATACATATTATCAAAACTACACACACACAAATGATTAATGAATGCAATAGGAGATATGCCGCATGCTGGCAGTATAATCTATGTTACAAAATAATTGTAGTTTAACAGCACAAATGAAACAGACCTGTGCAAGCATAGTGGAATAAATACAAAAAAAAACAGGTAAAAAACTAGATTTTCATATATTTAAACTTACATTTATAAACAAATTATTTAATTTTTTACCTTATTCATTTTTTACTGTTAAGCACAAATATAAATTTTAAATATATTGTACAAAATAAATATATACATCGTATGTATTTAGAATGAACTGTGATTAAAATTAGTTTACTATAATTTGTATAATTTATTTTAAATTTGACGCAAAAAACTGCAGTTAACTGTAGTTATTTTCGAAGTTATTATTATTTTCAAATTGTAGTTTTCAGACATTTGGGCACTTTGGCACATTACTGCACTAGATTTTAGTTCTGGAAAAAAAGTATTCATTTTTTGATTGAAACACAATTTCTCTAAATTTTAACTTTCAATTTATTATTCATTCTAAAACTCTTGCAAATAAAAAATGTATAAATAGGTGATTAAAAAGCAACCGTTCGCAATACTTTGAAAGCAATTATTGTGATATTAGTAAAAATATAATAATATGAATATTTTAACGATATAAAATGGCAATATATTGCTCTTAGCATGTATGTACATAAAGATTTATTATTTAGGAGAGATCTCGCTTGTTGTATCCATAACATCTCGGCCCATACAATTATTTACGTAAGGCTGGTACGGTACCCGATCTTTGGCACCAATAGAGGTATACGTATTTTTCCTTCTCAGTAGTGATGTGTTCTTTTTATTATTTATATACTGATGTGCCTTACTCCTTCCTAATACTGCTTAGATCCAATTTCTTTCTCAAACAGCTGATATGCTCTATTCATTCTCAATATTGATATTCCCTTACTAACATGGAAGTCTTCGATAAAATATTCTAATGTCAAAGTTATTTTATCGTTTCGTTACGTATAGTATATATATATATATATTTAAAACTTTTCATTATACCTTTTTCTATCTTTCTGAGTAGATTGTTTCGAAACTTGGTTTGTTATAACAGTGTATATTTTTACCGGGGATAATTATAAGTATCAATTTTTTCTCAACCACAAGAAAGGTGTCAGTCAAATCTATAAGGCAAACGCCGATTTTTGTTCTCATCCCATGGATGGCAGATATTTAATACTATTATATTTACAATACCACCCTTTGCAGTGTTTCGCCGTGTTATTTTATTTTCGTTCTAGTGTGTAATTTTATTAAAGCATATATAGAATGCATTCGTCAAGTGTGTGTGAGATAACGAGGCGGATGTATTTGTAGATGTTTCGTTCCGGTTATGTATAAGCTGTCATGTATAATTTGAGTAAGTCCTCGAGTAAGCTGGTACTGTAAGCATTGGTACTCACTAAATAACATTCTATATTGTAATATTTACATTTATTACTGAAGTTCTAATTTTACCTCGCAAAGCAGTCATCTCATACTCAACTTTGCCAAACCTCTTTCACATCCGTGTATCGACAACATTTTAAGAATTTCCGCCACATGCATATATACTATCTAATAATATTGCTGTTATTGTATATAATATATTATTGATAATATTATTATGGAGGCAGCCATCCGGGCGCATTGTTATTATGGATAATTTCTTCATGTATTATTTTTCACAATGTTTAACTATAATATACTGATTAAATATACAAAATCTCTTGTTATAAATCTGCAAATATAATTTAATTTATATATTTTTTAATGCAAAACATTAATTAGTTAAGAGTAGACAAGCTATACAATATCATTAATTAAAGTAGAATTTAACTGGCCAAGTGAATGTCTTAACAAATGTATCAACAGGCAGTAATAAGACAATTATTTCAATCACTATTATTTAATTGTTCAGATATTAATCAGACATTTATCCAAATACAAAGCAAAATGAATATTAGTAAAACTATTTTGTTTCTGAACTTTGAAGAAATAACATCAGTCGAAACAGCTATAATTGGAGTGATATAAATAATATTATTAAGTTGGTAAAAGTTTGGCATTTGTTATACTCGACAAATAAAAAAGATACTCGAATAAACCTTTTTTAATGATTAAGTTTACGTTTACAATATCATTTACGAATGGATAAGTATATAATGATCCTTTTAGATGGTATAACGGATGAACATAATTTCAAATGTCCAGATCAAATCGCACAACCTCTAATTACATTTAAAATAAACGAAATTAAAATATTAAGACCCTTTTTAATGTCAACGTCATAACTGACTGAGAACTCCACCAATGACGTCAGATAAATAAGTTCGCGTTTGAACATGTTTCTATGATGACGTTAAATTATCACAATTTGTAACGTTATTTCTCATTTGGAAGATTTTTTATAGTTGATATTCATTGAAAGAAAGTGAAACTATTTTTATTTCTAATGCTCTATTTCAATCTGACGTAAACTTTAAATATCTTTATTCAGATGTTGCAACCCAACAACCGCACGAGTCATGGTATTGAAGCTGGAGTGCAAGTCCAACACAGAATTGGCAACTCAGAAGACAACACTTGCAACAAATGTCAAGAAGAAGAAGACCAAGATCACCTCCTTCACTGCCCAGCTTTGGAAAGAGACAGACAATTACTCAACATTCAAGGACTGGAAGACCTCAACGACGAATGCAAGATTATCAGCCTTATTAGGAAACATAGTGATGTATGGTTGGTTAAATCAAATTATTTGTTTTGCTTTTTTTTATTACTGTACTGTATATAGCAGTATATATATATATATATAGTTTACAATATATATATATATTTATATAATATATATATACTGTATATATTAAAACATACTTTTGTTGTACATTTTGAACTCAGGTCATTATTTTGTTTGAAATGTTGATCACAACCGATTTAGTCAACATTGTTTATTTGACTAGTTTAATTGTTTTAATAAGTTTAGTTGGACTGGGAGTTTGGCCATATTTTCCACCGACGCATGGATTTTAGAACAGCTCCTCGCAATACTACCTTGACGTTCCACCTCAGCACTGTTATCGTTGGTATTTTCTGTGATTATTGTTGAAAGTTTACGTTATACGATATCAATTACGTCTATGTGCATATTAAAGCGTGTTACCGATTCAACTTCAGTTGTATACATGAGCGATGATTGCTTCGTGTTGTCAGATGTGTTCAGTATGAATCGACAATTCATATTTGTTCTAGGGTCACAATTCTGAAATGTTTTTCCCGAAAATGATGCTCCACAGCTGAAACATAAATTATTTGAATAATTTTAAATAATTTGAATATTAAATTAAGTTGAAATTATTAATAGTCGATAGAATAAATTAAAAATTAAATTAATAAAATGGGATATTTTTCAATATTTAAAAAATAAGTTGAAATTTTTACAAGTTGAAATTATTAATAGTCGATAAAATATTTAAAATTATAAATACAATATTTTTCAATATTTGGTTAAATATCTAATTCTGAATATTAGTGTTCATCTATTAAGTATTGAAAGTACATAAATACTTTTTCTTATGTATGTATGCATGGAAAAGTCCACTTTTCCAGCCATGGTGAAGATGGAAACGTATCACTTTTCCATCCCTGGTCAAGTTTTCCATGCAGTAGCTAGAAAAGTAATCTTTTCCATCTCTGCTCAACTTTTACAAATTTATACAAATTTATACAAAATTATACAAATTGATTCCAGTGCAAATCATAACGCTTGCTACTTTTGATAGGGTTTAATGACTCCACAATTTCAGCTGCAG
>JAUZND010004126.1:0-11873 GCA_034780555.1 Coelogynopora nodosa
CTACAGCTGCCTATATCTCTATCTGTTGCCTCTTTATAGTTGCCTGTATCTCTATCTGTTGCCTCTCTATAGTTGCCTGTGCATAGTTGCATAGCGAATACTTAACATTGCACTCTACAGAAGAACAAGACATTCTCCCACATCGCCTAATACTACAAAAATAATGTTTATAATTAGTTGGGCATCCTGCTCGAGATAAAAACTATTACCGACTAACCTCTCATTTGAATCCAATTCTAGAATTCCACAGTTTCATTAAAAAGAACTCATGGAACAACACATTTTACCTGGACCAAATTATGCGAGGTAAAACATGCTCAGAAACCGAACCATGACACATAGAGTGAGTGACCTACATACATCCAAAACCTTGCTCGATCTCAACTGATTTGATGACTTACATTTGTATAATTCAATACATTTTTGAAAATTCCATATATAATTTGTATGTTTGTAAAGTATTCAATAAAATAAAATATTTCACGTGCAACATGTAAATGTCAATCCGAAAGACAAAAATTATTTCAAAAATATAACTGTGTATAATTATTTTTAGCTCGCTTCTACATTGATTACATATTACAAATACTTACTTTTCACACGTGCAAATGTTTACATAGATATACAGGAACAGTATTTTGAGTTGGATTTAAAGCCTAATTAATGTATTGGTTATCTTATCTTATACGCGTTATCCATAAAACTGGATGTGCTATTACTCAACCAAGCACGTCAGCATGTACTACAATCAGCATGCATGATTTAATCAAAAAATGTTGTCAACGTTATTTAATAAGATATATTCTTTGTGGATAGTTTTCAATTAATAGACTATAGTAACCCTATAATGAAATTAAATTAAAATTCTTCATACAAAGTACGATGAATACTTAATTTCTTTTATCACAATAGTCCGGACAAGTGCATCACTCTGCACTCTTAAGAGGCTTTCTTTTCAGGTGTGGTCCATGTTATAGCAACTCTAATTACCGTGTCCCCATTTCGTCAATTTGACTCCCTTTGACACCCATGGACATGATTCATCCCTGAGCAATAAGTGCAACTAAGGTCTTGACTGTTCACCACTCGTGCTTTATAATTGTGTTCTTTTTATATATAATATGCATATGTATTTGATGCATTGTCAGTATCTTTCTCTCTTATATAGTTACAATGTTTAACGTAAAACTGAGACATAGGGTCTAATAAAAGATAACCCAGGATAAAATACGTTCTTTATAGTAAGAAAACAGACAACATATACTAATAATTATACTTTTAACACTCAAGAAATTATTTGAAGTAAAAACGAGTGTTACTAAATTAGTTTCACATTACTGTAATTCAAATTCAAAATACTTTTCCTCTATCCTGTATCATACTGTATGTAATGTATATAATGTAGTGTGTTCGACCGACTAAAGTAATCACCCAAATTTATGCCGATTACGTATAGTGCTCTATTCTGACATACACGCAAATTTAGCTGCTCCAGTTGTTCTGTTAATATTTAATGAATCCAATATCATCTTATTTCATGCAAACCTACAGTAGTAAAAGATGAAGTTTACTACCTAAATGGTATAGTGTGCGTTGCTGAGAAATCCAGCTGAGTAATTGTTGCATTTATGCATGGCGTGGTTGTCAAATCAGCCAACGAGCATTTTCTTGTTGAATCACTTAGCAACATTTTACAATTAGAAATCAATACGAGATGATCAACTGGATTGTAAAAAGAATGTTTAAAATATGTCATCTTTTTTATCACAATATACGATATATTGTGTAATGAGATACTATCTTTAGAAAATGTAAAATTCTACTTAGTGATAAAGGTTATTATTAACATATTATATAATATTATATAATATTATATCCTATATATAGTGAAATATTTTGAAATGTGATAAGAGCAATAAGGTTTAACCTGGAAAATGGTTTTAACAGACCGGAACAGACCGGAACAGACCGGAACAGACCGGAACAGACCGGAACAGACCGGAACAGACCAGACCGGAGCATTTCCAACACTTTTTTGTATTTAAACATAATGCTAAAACTCATCCATTAATATTTATTCACAAGTCAAATAGTAATTATTCTTACATATTTAAAGAAAATTCGTTTTATTAAATCCATGTATTGTAAAGTTTTAGGAAATATTTGAAAATAGTTTTTGTGTTTTGTGTGAAATTCACATATTTGACTTTAAATAATTTAATTAAACTCCACTTCAAACGTACAATAATTTCATATGAAACATTATCCAAGGTAAGTACACATTTTAATATAACTTATTTATATATTGTGTTTTCCTAGTTTCTTTATACCCACGCGTAAGCTGTTAAGAAGGATATAGAGCATTCCCGACATTAAAAATGTAGGCACTTTTTTATTTTTGTATGAAATATTTATTGATAAACGATACTTTAATTAGAAATACGGGTGTCCATATATGATATAAGTAACTATACATATATTATGTTTATTATAATATATATCTGCAGATTTTTTCAGACGGTCCGCAAATATGTTATATAGAAAATATCCAGTTCAAACACAAAAATAGATATTAAAAATGGCGTGATGGGAGTTATGAACTGTACCAAATTATGATCAGTATCAAGACAGCTTGGTATACCGTGGAACACTGTACATTGAGACTTGTTTTTGAGACAATTCCAAAGTAATTGTTAAAACTGGCAGGAGGTTGCATGCTGTTAGAGAGCTGGGAACGTTATAACAACATTGGTTGCCCGCGGAAACACTATTGCAACTTGCTTACCACCCTTTATATTTTCAATGGTACACTACTTCTTGATGTATGAAATTATCCTCCGGATACTTCTTCCATTATTAGAAATCATAGATCATGAAATGAGAATTTTGAAAAACGTAGAGTGCATATCCAAGATAAAAAAAGCTTTCCTTCCATGTGATCATGTGAGCATTGAAGTAATTTATTTTTGTTTAGTAAATGAAATTATATTTAGACATGGTTTATCTATTAACTCATAGTTACAGCCATCATCTACAAACGATGGATACCCATTTCAATAAATCTATCAAAAATCTGAGGACACTTCAGGTATCGAATTGCAATACACAAGGCACACACATATCAATACTACGTGGACATTTTAATTGTGTATTTTATCCTGTTTGTAATGACTCGTGTATGCGCCATGGTATTCCTTTTCATTCTAATTTTACTTCCCATCAAAACACAGCTAAAGCATCCCAGTATAAGAAATCATCGGCTTTTGAAGAAGATACATTATCTCGCAAGGGCTGATATGTGATGAATATGTTGAAACCAATTGCTGTATCACCGAAAAACATCATCAACGCGACTCATGAAGTTCATGAAGCTCTTATCCCATGCCAATACTAAATCTCTCTGAAACGATATATTGGGACGAAAAAGAGTGACTGCACAAATAATACAATTGTTAAAGATAATACAAAACTGCCAATGTCCCGGGTTCAATTTATAAATGTCAACAATTTACCGAGTCATCTTTCAAGTAATTGTTTCGTCAAAGAAGTTCAACTGAAGATGATAAACAATCGGATTGTTCTATCGAAAATTCAATATTCGGCATATTACATATTAAAATTTTGATCCCAATAGACCTTGCTCGTCATGCTAAGTTGATGCCGACAGTTGCGCCAACTATGTTAGTTGTGTCTATGGCGATTCATATTAATTAATAGTCAAAGGAAGACTGGATGCAGTGCAACAAATGCTTAAATTGGTTTGTGAGGCTTGTTGTGGTAGTGATGTTTGCCATAATTGTTTTATGTAATGTATCTTCACTACTTACTACATTTGGTTGCATTTTTCGTAAAGTGTCGGAATTGCCCCAAAACTGTCGAACTTACCCCAACAGTCTTATAAACATTTGTATGTAATAAAATGTAAATTACAAACATATTTGTTATATTTTTAACCATATTTTATATCTACGGACATGTTTAATATTTTTAAAATATTAAAGTTATATATAGATATGCAAATATATATTTTATTTTGATTACGAGAAAAGTGTCGGAATCGTCCCTGCCTAACCTACTTACTCATCAGGTAAATTTTTCAAAAAATGGATTTCACTTTTATATTAGCTTATTTATTTGGTTTAGTTGATTCTGGTAGTAAACGTGAATTTCCATTTGAATGGAATATTTAATTTGGATTTAATAAATCAAGAATTGCCACTCAAAGAAATGCTTAATTTTCTCATTTTTGAAATAAAATTAAATAAATAATTATTGACGAAATTGTTTAAAAGATTATTTTTGAACCTTGTGTTCACAATGAAAGTAAATCACCTTGGAAGCCATCTTCAACTCGCTAATTAATACAAGGAACAATTTAAAGAACTTGTGATCATTTCATGCAACTTTTCTGACATTTACAGCTTCTTATCTATTTGTTCCAGGTTGGATGTAAATATGAGCTATTGCTCTAGTCCGGTAAAGATTTATATGGTATTCAATTATTATAGCTTTGGGCATGAATGCTTTAATTGACGTTACAGGGAGTATATATATTATATTATATAAGCAAACATATTTTAAATGTTAAGCCGATACATAAGTTATCCTAAAATGTTACGTTCGATTTTAGCATTTCTATATTTAATGAGTAAGTTAATTGTTAACATAGTATATATTTTACATTTATTATAGAGATAAATAGGTAATATACTTCTGTGTTATTTTTTTATCGTAATGAGTAATGATTGCACGTTGCACGTAATGCTTGCACGTTGCACGTTGCACATAATGATTGCACATAGCACGTTGCACATAATGATTGCACATAGCACGTTGCACATAATGATTACACGTTGCACGTTGCACGTAATGCTTGCACGTTGCACGTTGCACGTAATGCTTGCACGTTGCACGTTGCACATAATGATTGCACTATTGCACCATTCATAAATTTGCAAGCGTACGATTTTTAAATGATTTATAATTTTGAAATTCATGAACAAGGGAATATAGAATTCATAATTTTTGGACAATTGTCTCAAATCTGAACTATGCTATTGTTAGCTTGAATCATTTTGTGAAGCTAACGGTATCTAAAGCTTTCTCTTATTATTATTCTCTCAATATTGTTGAGCAGATAAATAGATAAAAAGTTTGCTAATTAAATGTTCATTTAATGCTATCTTCATTATTTGTTTCAAATGGAAAGCCAATTTCAAATTCTAGTATCGAAGTAACAGAGTAAACAATAGGCAGAATTATCATTATATGAGTATATAAGAAAACGCGGAAGCCTATTGCATATTTAATGTTGTACAGGCAATACTATTCTTCAAGTGTATTGTAACCATAAAAGCCTATTTCTTGGAATTTACTACTGCTATTGAACAAGCCTATTATTCAAATAATTTCAGATATAAATAATTAAAAAGCGAACCAGGATTTTAAATTCGTCTTTATATTTGGATAAAGATATTTTTTCATAGCATTAGAGTTTTAAAAATATGTAATTTTAGATTTACGTCAGTTTTTTATTAATCATGAGGCAGTGGTAATAAAAGATTATAACAAATTTTACTCTGAATGTTGAATGATGAACTTTTTATATATAAATATATATAAATTGTGAATTTATGAAAAAACTTGTAAATAATAATTAAGAAAAAATAATCATGAATTCAATAATATTTAATATGTAGCATAGTGTAATAAATATGCTAGCTATTAGTTGTTTTTTAATGATAGTATGAAATAGTAACATATTTAGACCTAAATTGCTTCCTTTATCGATTTTATACACGCCCCACTTTTAATGAATACATAATTTTATATAATCCTATATTACAATTTTAAATTTACTTATTATTTGGTAGGGATACATTTCAAATGCGCTTTTGTTCGCAAATCTTATGCACACGAGTGTTTCTTTATTGCAAGTAAATTTTTTATATCATAACATAATAGTAAACGTATGACGTCACAGATAAGAGCAAACACATCATCATTTGAACCTAATTCTTTTTCACATTGTTTAATTTATATAGATGTAATGAAACATAACATTGTTTCATACATAATGCTTATTTACTTATTTAGAAATATTGCACCTTTTCTATTGTCACAAATGATAAATCGACTGAGAAAATCAATTTGTGACATGATCGTTTTTTATTTTATTAAATTGTATTCTTTTTTGCACTTAACATATTATAGAACACAAGCATCTTTTTCAATTTACGTCAAGGACGTTTAATTGTTTTACTCCGGTTGAGTATATTTCAATAAGGAGCTGACCGTTGTTGAATAATTCAAAATTGATGTGTAAATGGTAGTTTTCATTAATTTTGTGAAATTATTATTTTAAGTAGAAAAGAAATTACCTATGTTTTTATCGTTTTTTTGAAATTTGATATAGTCATGGTTACTAAATTACCCATGACTAACTTCAACATAATATGGGGTTGGTTCACTCAGTAGACTATAATTGCTTCTTTTCGATTCATTAATACAGTTTGCAGGATTAATTTGATAATTTCTAATGTTGTGAGTTTTAAATCTATACAAGCAATGTGTTGTATGACAACACGTTATTTCTGATTTAATTTAAGTATTTTTAAAATATTTTTACTTTAATATAAAAATATTAACTTTTCACTCGATATTATTTTTGAAAAATATTTTTATATACATATATAAATATGCTTCTAGTATTACATTTCCGACAGCTTGAAATATTTCGATATTTTTAAATAATTGTTTGGTGTATACACTTAATGAAGATTAAATTATTTTATTACCAACATTTATACATTTATTTAACTATTAAATTGTTGTTACACGTACTTTATTATTTAGTATTAACTAGTTCTTTGTAATTGTATTTATAATTTTTAAAAATAATTAAAAACAAGTATTTTAATAAGATATATTTTGTGTTAAATGTAGGGTGGAAGCAATTTAAAAGCGTTACCTAATTAATGTAATTTTCTATATAATGTTTTATTAATAGTTTAAATATAATGGACATATATGGGCTCGGACCGTATCTTTACAGAATAAAAAGAACATGGATTTAAAAATGCACCTGAATAAATGTTATTTGTGTTTAATTATGTTGTTTATTGTGAACACAGTATAGTTGATAAATTCTAAAACTTTCGATATGACAGAAAATGAATAATCATTAATAAGTCCTTAAAAATATTATTATTTTAGTATTATATATGTTGATGTATTAAATGTGATTGCTATTATTGTATAATATATATATTGAACATTTTAATTGCTTGTATGTATTATATTTTGTATGCATTATTTCTTTATTCTAATACAGATCTAATACAATAATAATATTTAAAAAATTATCTGGGTTATTTTAACTCTTCGCAGTGTTTGCCCCTCCCCTAACCCCCCTACCCCCCCTACTCCCCCCTCTGCCCGACTACTTTTTATCCAACTTGTGAAAACAACACTTCTTGAGTTATTTTAGCATACATATTTTCTCTGGCATCTTGTAGGATACATGACCGGCTCCCTGAAAAATTTAATTTTAAATCGTAAAATTGACTTTTTTTAAGTCTTCTCACTTGTTTATAAATTTGGTTTTTACAATAGTATCTTTAGTTAGGAAGAAAACTAATATTAATAATTTTTGATTTGGACCTTCAACAGTCAATGAAAATCCAGAGTTAGATTTTTGTTATAAAAAAAACTGGCCTCAATAATTAAATATTATTAAGCAATACATGTACGTATTGCTATTGATGTAATAGATATACGAAATGTTGGCTTTGAAGAAAATTCGAAAATAAATTATGGCTGACCTCCAACAGTATCAGATTGATGTGAAATATTGTTCATTGTGAAAAAATAATACTCTATATATCTAGCTTGTTATCTTTTAGACTTATAGATTTATCAAAGGCACTTGATCTCTCAAAAACCGATTTTGTGACATGGTCTGTACCTGGCCACATCACGTTACACATTAAAAATTAAGTTATAAATGCTGAATCCCTTTGAAAGATATATAGATACAGTTATACCTCATTATATTACACTATTTTGGATGAATTATGTATTCATTGTTTTATTTTGTTTTAACCTATGCATTTCAAAAGTAGAGGCATAGTACAACAAAATAAGTTGAATTTAGAGAAACATTGTATATGTAAGCACAGTACATGGTATACGGTAATTTATGTACATAAACATATGAAAACAATGGGTTCATCCATATTAGAAAGATCTGAACTTTTGTCAATATCTCTAAAATATATACTATATCATTTTTATAAGTTTTAATAAGTTCTATTCATCAGAGATACAATATCTATATTTTTTCTTAATCTGGACTAGTATCGATGTGGCTTTGATCTGGCCAGATCATATCGTCCACCAAAATAGCATTTCCTGCTACTCAAATCATTCCAAAAGTTACAGAAATCTAATACCTCATTATTTGACTAAAAATGTATAATTTGGTTCCAAAATCATATTTCTATTTTAGGATAAATGACGGCCTCATCACGTCATCAAAAGGCCTAAAAACTATGACCAATAATAGAGAATAATTAGTTTTAATTATTATTGCCATTTTGTGAGACCAACAACAACTTTAAGGTTGATACCTTTATTTTTAATATGTTTTCAAAATCAGTCTTTTACAACGTCATCATCTAAACATCGCTAATAAAAACTATATTAAAAAATGTCACTATAATTCATTGCTTGGAGACAATGTATGCACATTTCGAGGTCTTTTAAAATGCCATTTCCCAATGTCTATCCGACCTCAATTTAACGCAATTCGTCTCTTTTATAATCCATAGGCTACCCCCAAGTTGGACTTGTCTTCTGTAGCAGTAGGACTTCAGCAATAAACATGTCATCCAATCCTGTTCATTATTTATGCTCAGACTACCTTCCTGTTTCCTGAGAGCCGGGAATCCTCAAGCAACCCCAACCGACATTCCCCTTTAAATTAACTTCAAATAAATGGTCTAATAACCTCCGTCGATGGGTATGGATTTCTTCTCTTTTGTCCAATTTGAAATTATTATTCTTTTAACCCCTGATTTTATAAGTCACGTTTGTTTATAATGTTATGTGATGGTTATATTTATACATATATGACATATTAGTATGCTGTGTTCTCATTTTTTCAGTAATTTTGTAAAATATCCCATGTTCAATTGAAAACAGCGATGAAAAAAACAATGTTTCTGGTTTATGAATAAAATATGACTTTAGTTTTTACTTGCTGTTTTTCAACACAACTTCAACAATATTTTAATGAAATTTTTATAGAAAGAAATAACTAGTAGGCCTATAAAGCAGAGGGTAAATGAACAATACGTGTCACAAAAGCATATTGGCGTTCTCTATAACTTTTTTCCTTTAATACCCTACACTAAAGGTATATTGAAATCTCTCTAAAGGTATCATTGTGTCAAAAGGCATTATGGCGTATATATGTATATACATACTTTAAAAATTATATATACAAAACAAAATTGCTTGTAGTAAGTAGTGTTCTAAAATGGTAACGGCGTCATAAAGCCAGGAATGTGTCGCGTATATGGATGTTTACTCAAAAACTGATTAACTCAGACTGTTTTTATTGTTCTTCTCAGCTCAACCAATGAACACTTATTACAAGCAACGCGCTAACGTTTATGCTATGGTAGGTAAGCCAAAAGAAGATATTATAATGTGGGAATTTCAAAGGCCATTTGTACACCTTAACTAAGAAAGATAGCACAACTATTGCTATACGCTGGCTTTTCTAGACACGTTTCCTCCATACTGGCCATAATTGGTCGTCTACGTATCTATTTATTTTATTGTAGATATCGTTTTAATCAAACTTAATTTTTCTATTAGGAATGGTGATTTGCATTAATAATTTTCAGCGTGACTTATAGTTATTGTCAATCTTAATAACGAATTATTTTTTGAGTTTTAAAGAAACAAAAATGTTTATTTCATCCTGGATGATTCAATTTGTTGGATTACTGCTGTACAGCATACTAATCTGTAAGTTAATTTATAAATAAGCTAAATTACTTGATAAATATGTGATGTTTCACACAAAAAAAAATAGTTTGAAGTTTTAATCATTTGCTATATGTTTTCCATGTGAAAAGGGGACGACAGTCAGTTCAAATCGGTTATAAGGCTATCAAATCGTGAAATCAAATCATTTTCCAATCGGTCGCATATACAATATATCGAATGATTATTGATGGATTAACTTAGAACAACCTAAATAGGGTTTAGGTAGAAATAAATGTGGATTCTGTCAAAAGATATTTTCTAGTCAATTTCATTTCAAATAAATAAAATAGTTATCTATAGAAAGTATTAGATTTTAAATTCCGCAGTTTTAATCAATATATGTTAGATACTATAAAGTTACATATAAAGATTAGTTACTGTTTTAATAAAATGCTATTACACTATTTTTTCTGCGTGAACTATATAACTTTTTTTTATTATTTCAGTATAAATACATCTACATATATACATATAGGTGAAACTTTTTTTAATGAGCCGCGTAAATTTTAATGAGCCGCGTATGCGTAAATACCTCGTAAATTTGGAAAAAAATATTTGTTGGGTTATTTAATTGCGTGAAATGTTTCGAGAACTTCTACTATTTCTTGTAAATTTATTTATAAAATATGGGTACAAAATTCGCTATGCATTTAAATAATTTCATACAACAAGTTTGTTTTTGGATTGGACAACAAAATTTGGTGTTTTGATTTATATTCATTTTTTATTTTGTTGTAATTCGCTCTAGAAGGAAAATACTTTAAAGACTTACAGAATTAATGTATTGTTATCTCTTATATGAGGAACTGGGTAGGAGCATTAAAAAATTATATTAATCAAAGTAAAATTACATTAAAAGTTGATAATGTTGTGTTGTCATGATTTAATATTCCACTCAAAAACAATAATTTTGACTTATTTTAAAATATTTATACGACAATTCAAAATCTATCACGTATATTAACATCAAATTAGAAGTAATATTCATTAGAGAGATTTTCATGTCATTTTGTTGAATTTCAATTCAACGGTTACAATTATGTGAGTTTCTAAACAAGTAATATTTCAGATTATATTTTAAAATAATACATTTTCCAAATTATGCTATGTGGCCAACATTTTCACATTTACAGTGATTTAGTGACAACTTTGTAAACAGTGTATAATTGTCATAGTCAAACGTTCAAATATTTTGTTTAGCCTTTCTAAATGCTAATAAACGTTTTCGTATAAAACTCACAATTTCGTATATAGTTAACTCTATATTTTATCGATAATTAGAGAATACTATTCATTTTATTATAACTCTTATAATTTTACGATAATGGTTGAATGATATCATGGGAAGCTATTCCAATTATATTTAATTGTTTCAAAACATTAATTTAAAAAAAGGCTTTTTGAAAGTATAATCTTGAAAAACAATAAAACCTCCCATTTATAGATATATTTCATTTGTTATTTTTAAATAATTACATAATGATTAATTGTAAAGTAATATTTATAATCATATACTCATAAGTCATAAACCGTCAAAAAAGTTATAAAAGTCATGACACCGTAATTGCGGGAAAATAGATTAAATTGGCCTTTTGTGACTAGACAATAAAAAATCATGTTCTTTTACTTTCTCGATCAATAGATTGTAATGTTGTAAATGCAGGAAAAGTATGAATTTTCAATGATACAACCCCGACAATTAAAAACGCCACCCCCTGTATTTTTTATGATTTTTTCCCGATTTTAATAAAAAATGAATAATAAAAGAACAACAAGTTTATTTAAGCAATTAAAATAGTGGCAAGAACATGTAA
>JAUZND010004127.1:0-11872 GCA_034780555.1 Coelogynopora nodosa
ACTTAGTAAAAAGTGTCTCCTAGTCACAACTTCATGTACTACACAAGTTTTTTTGACAATATTTTTTTTTTATATAATTTTTATTTTATTTTTATTAAATTATTTTATATTAAATTTTATATTAAATTAAATTATTTTATTAAATCATTATATAATAATTATATAATTTTTGCTAATTGAATAAATAATTATACATATATGTATAATTATTTATTCAATTAGCAAAAATTAAAAAATTGCATACTATTATTCTTGGGACCCCTCAAAAGAAAAACGGGCCCCAAATAAATTGTACCCCCCCTCAAAAAAAGTTTTGGGTGTGCCCTGGCACTACTTTGATAGATGTTCAAAGTATTGCCAATTATATTTTGAAAGTCATTTGATGATAAATATTGCAGAGTGGCATATATTTGTATTTCAAACAAAATTGGGAGACACTTTGTAGTTAATTCCTAAATTACTGGCAGGTGGAAACAATCTTTTTTGTAAACTTCTTCATTAGATAATGAACCATTAGCACTTTGGCACTCCATGCTAAATACACTGCAGTACACTCCACTCACTGACTTTGTAATGAGTGTTTTCCTGTTAGCGCTATTTTTAGAATTCAAATCATCCTACTAAATGTTATTATATAAAAATGACAAATATGAAGGAAACACAATGCCTTTTCCAATATTTTTAAAATTTCTATATGAAGTATTTGTATTCTGTAAATGACTAGTTGGATGTTTATTATTGGATCCATTATAAAAATGTAAACATATTCTTTAGTAAAGTTTAAAACACCTATGTCACATCATATTTTTCTCATTTATTCAAAACAAAATAAGATCACTAACTTAGTCTTTTATTAAAAAGGAAAGTGTCTGGGCACCTAGAATTATATAAATTTCACTTCAAAGGAAAATATATTGTATTAGGATACCAATCAAACAGTCAGTTTAACTCTAACCTGCATGAGACAGTGAATTGCACCACAGGTATGTATGTTTGTATTTATGTATGCTGTACATTTTGCTGTATTCAAATAAGTTTAAATAAAATAAAGAAAATTTAAAAATGGAGGGGGTGGAATTCCCTAAAAATACAAATATTTTAAATCTCTTGATAAATTTTGGTTCAATACTTAAAATTATAACATGGGTGCTGAACATTTTACCAATTGGAACATCAAAGAGTATATTATGTACAATGAACAGGGTTTCTCAAAATATATGCATAATAGGGAAAACTGAAGAATCTTTAAAAAATATTAAGTTTATTTGTTTAAATTAAGTTATTTACAAATTGTTAAATATGTTAAACGTTTATTTCAAAAACTGTTCAAATTGTTTTGGAATTATTTGGAATTTTTTGGAAAATCCATTATTTGGAATTATTATTAGTTGGAAAATCCATTATTTGAAATTATTATTATTTGGGAAATCCATTACCTATTTATGATATAAGCGATGTAGGTCAAGGTTAATTTGACGACAAATTGAATAAGCCTATATTAATAATTAAAACGTTTAAACAAATAAACTTAATTTTTTAAATATTCTTTAGTTTTCCCTATTATGCGTATACTGTATTTTGAGACACCCTGTACTTATAAATGTAAGTTATGTCAGCATTCGCGCATTGTGATTTGCAAATTAATGATTTCCATTTAATCACCGATTTATATCAATATCCCACACGTTTTAGCATAATAAATGTTGTATTAAAATATGATATAATCACGCACGATATTTTAACGATTCATCACGCCTGACCACCATTTGTCATGGTAGTCAATAATTATATGTTGTTGGACGGCATGATGATGTCCAATAAAGGGAAGTTATTTCTTTATTTTATTTTGATAATAAGATTAGTTAGGTTTATCTGCTAAACTCACAGACCAATGTAACATTACAATACAAGCATCACTAATGGCCCGTTCATCTACAGAAAGAAGTAAGATGCGTTAATTATAAACAAGAGGTTACGATAGAAACTAAATATCAGCAATACTCGAAAGTAAGATATTACCGTCCGCTATTATGAAAGTTTAAAAGGCCTATTAATTATTGAAATATTTTATATATATATTTTATAAATCAATTATTTTATATTTGTTAGTCGATTAATAGAATAAACTGTTCTTTGTGCGATAAAGCATTGTTTCGGTTAATTTATGATACATTAATTTCAATGTAGGCCTATACTAACCTAGCCTACGTTTTGAGATCCGAGTCAATAATTCTGCCGAGAATTCGTCTCTAACAAAATTAATTATGCTTAAAAACTTCATTGTCACTTTCTGAATATGAGACAAAATCTATTGATGCATTTAATATATTATATCAACATCAATAGGTTAATGCCTATTTTGTTTCTGAGTGTAGAAAATCTTGCCTTTGTGTTGTTTATGGTCCCTCAATCTCGTGTACAAAAGAAACAGACGTATATACCGTACATAAATAATATTAAGGTTTGTAAAATTCTGTTAGAATAAGCACCACTTGATGCGCAGTATGTACCACCCATAATATTGGTATTCGGTTTCTTTGTCAATGGTCGGAACGTGTCACATATACTAAGCGTTCAATGCTGTCAATTATTGGTTGATTTGACCTCTTGGTGTGACCTCAACCCCCGCTTGAGGTCACACAACGCACCCCGTTTCTATCAACCAATCCTCACGTGTAGTGGCGCTGCTGGTGTCTTTAGTTAGTATCCACGCCTGGAACACTTTGTCTGCTTTTTTGTCTCTTTTAAGAAATTATTAAAAACTGAATTATTCTCTTCATAAACGCACTTATGCCCATTTATATTACCGCCGACTTTGATATTCTTCTATGAATTTGTCGTTAAAAAATATATTATTATTTAATTTATACCTTTATCCTTGTTTTGCCTCGACCAAGTTTTTACTTTCATAATATTAGTTGGATAGGGTTAATTAATAATTTTTTTAAGTATATTTTTATAAAGATAATATAATATTATTAATGTTATATTTATTAGAAATGTGTTAAATGTCAAGTATAGTAATTCATTGAGGAATGCTGAACTGCTCATAGACGGAATTTAGCATAGCTTTTTAGAATAGCTTTAGAATAGCTTTTTAGAATAGTTTTTGCGGTAATTAATACGTTATATATTCTATTTATAAATATTTTATTGTTTTTAAGTCAACTATGCACTAATAAAATTAGTAATATTAATTAATTTAATGTTATTATTTATTTTTTCATATTCATATATTGATTTTTATTATTAAATATTTTAATTAATTTAATTTTATTGATTTAATATATCATTGTAATTTATTATCATTTTAAAATATTAATTAATACTATTTTTTACTTCATCAATACAATTTTAATATGACTTTTTTTCAATTAAAATATACTTCTTGTTAAGACCACACATCATTATTAGAACCATAGATATCATAGATACATATACTCGTACTAATACCTAGATAAACAATCTGTGCCTGGCTGCGGCTTTGCGATGCAAAACAAAAATTAGCTTACATACGTATATATGCCCAAAGCCTAGATAGGCATTCTTTAAAGCTATGTTTAACAATGAAACGTTTGTCAGATCAAATTTTATTTTGCACCATTACCACCAATATGTTAACATTTTACATTTATTTTTACTATAGTTAAATAAAGAACTTATTATATTTAAAAAAAATTGTATACGTTAAGTTTCAACATAATTATTCTATTTAGAACTGTTAAAATATTTATCTAGCTTCGGCTTGCATCGCAAAACAACTGGTGTATGACTCCTAGAATGCCATAAGATAATGCTAGAAAATGGCTCTGTATGATGTACTAAAATATATTAAAAAAAATAATTAAAAATACATAAATACCCTCTGCATATGCTAGTGATACAATAAATCTATTGTTTATGCGACGCAATTTATTATAATTTAGATATTATCTATCATGCAATGTACGATTTCTAATTTTTCTTCATTCTGTCAATAATTAATTTCCTCATGTTACGAAATAGCTTGATTTGATATTTTCATGTATTATCATTTCCAGTGTTAAATAAATATATATTTTCTATTTCTAAACAAACTATCCTGTGATAAAAAAACTATTAAAAAAGTGATATTTTTTACTATAACCAGATATTTAATTTTGTTTTTAATATGTTACAAGATAAAATATTTTATTTTATAAATAATTTGAGAAAAATAAGTAATCTTTTTTTAACAATGTAACAACAAATACTATTATGAACTGATCATACAATTAATTAAAATTTTTAACAATTTTAGGATTAAATAAGTTAGTGTAGAACAAATACACTTTTAGTTATTTATTTATTTGTCTTTATTTGTATGTAAGCATTTCGTATGATTGGTTTTTTAATGCAATTGCGTGAAAAACTGAATACATAACATTAGATCAAAAGTATTTGCATAAAGGCTAATGCACACCAATCGCGATGCAACATTCCCTAAAAAGTTAAAAACATACTTTTCAATAAGCCTATTTACACTAAGCGCACCGCGACGAAACTGAACTTGAAATTATTCAACTTCTTCTGTTACGAAATACATATTTCAATGCAAATAGGCTATACACATGCTATACGATATGATGCGTCACGTCGTGCTTGGGGAGAACTGAACTTGATTCTTCGTCACGAGAATCTCCGCGCCGGGTCGCGTTACTTTTGATGGGTATGTAAACCTTAAAGCAAACGGTTAAAACTATTTATAAAAAAACGATATTACAGCAGACAAATACGGGTGCAAATGCAGACTACACTTTTCCCAACCAATGTCTATACCAAGACTCAGACATCAATCGAATGAAAGATATTTTCAAGATTAATAACAAATTCTTTTGACGCAGTATAAATAGGTATTTTACTCGATTTTAAGCGGTCAATTTCTCAATTTGATTTTAAGCGGTCATTTTCTCAATTTGATTTTAAATGGTCAATTTCTCAATTTGCTTGTAAGCGGTAAATTTCTCAATTTTATTTTAAGCGGTCGGTCAATTTCTCAATTTGATTTTAAGCGGTCAGTCAATTTCTCAATTTGATTTTAAGCGGTCAATTTCTCAATTTGATTTTAAGCGGTCAATTTCTCAATTTGATTTTAAGTGCAAGGTTGGAGTACAATAATTTGAAGTACAATAGTTTGAAGTACAATAATTTGAGAAGATCAAAAATGGCATGCATGAGTAAAATACCATTCTTCGTGCCTGCTACGTTTTTAAGTTGTGATAGAACATTGGAAGAACATATCAATAATATAGTGTAACTTGAGTAAAGATTAAAGCATATTACAGGAATTTATCAAGAACATTAGAGAGACATTGTTCATAAGGATAAAAAGATTATTTGTCGGACACTATGTTCATCTTATATCTTTCATTCATCAAAAATGAGGGTTCTACCATTTGATTGTGATTATTGATTAACAATTAAAAATTTCTTTACTTTGAATTAGTGCAAAATTATGTATTTTTCATTTAAATAAATATTAAAAAACAGTAAATAAGTAATTATAAATTATTTATCAATGTTCGTACAAATTACATATTTTTCACATGATAGATATTACAAATATATATACAAAAAGAATATAAATCGGAATGTCAACGTTTAAGTAGTAAATTTTAACAACACTTCCTTACATTTAAAACATTTAATTAGTACATATACAATATTAATCATCACTAATTCATAATATAAGGACGCAACAGGTCACAAAACATTCTTTTTATAGAAATATAATGCAGTTGTTGACTGCAGGTTTTCTTGCATATATTTCATATACGAAATATGATTACCATATATTGCCCATGGAATAAATTATATCACCAACACTGCAGCATGCTTAATCGCCTATCAATATGCAAATGCAACAATAAGATTTTTAAAATGGTTTTGCATGCTAAACAGTTATCGATTACTTATCAATTAAATATATATATTTTTAAAGTATCTCGATCGACGCAGACTAATATATTATGTATTATTCTCTTCAGATTATTATTATGTTATTAATGATTATATTATTATATTGAACAGAACACGTATTCAATATAATTAGTACTATTGTGATGTTATATAATTTGCAGTAGCAAAAAACTGTTACGTTTTAGTGGCATACATCGTATTATTAATGACAACAATGTTAAACAAGCAGTTTCCAGTTTTGATGAATGACTTGTCAGAATAGTAAACAATAGTGTAGATGGTTCCAAATTTATTATCCGCAAAGGGAATTCATATCACATAAATAAATTTATATTTATGCATATTTTTCAGATAACGTTATATATTTTAAATAATTGATACATTAAAAAACAAACATTAAACGTATGATGTTTGATGCCCCCTTTAAACCCTATACTTTGAAAAATTATTTATATGTATAATGGACTCAAAAGAGATTTCAAAATATTACAAATAAAATGTTCTTGTACTATATAATTGTTTTTGATCATTCAGCATTTTGTATTGTTCTTGAAATAGTGTTTTTGTTGTTGATAATTTACCAACTTATTTCTGCCAATTACCTTTATTTACTATCTAATTCAAATGGTATAGTTTTTGAAATTGTTGTTTATTTTTCTATAAATAGAATCCACCTCTGTACTCCCAAGTTTGTTGAACACTCTCTCCAAAATTCGGTCCTAGAAGTATGCATAGCAGTAGATAATTCAATATTTTGTCTATATTGCAAGTTCGTAGACAGTGATATATTCTAGAAGATGCTATTTCACAATTCCCCAGACGAATAAAATATATGCGGAAAAATTTGTCGTGAACTTCTTTTTTAATATGCAAGAAATTTGTGAAAACAGTTAGGAATTGCTAATAATTTTAAATATTAAATAGAGTTTTTGCGAATTTCATAAATAATGTTTGATACTTTTGATTTTAATATAAAGAAATTCAATTTTATTTTCAAATTTTTATCATAAACTGAATTTTATTGAATTCTTAATGATAAATTGTTTTTCAGACTAGCTCATCCCATTTTAATAATATCTATCGATTCATGTGTTGCATATTTAAGAATATCCATCGATTCTTGTGCTGCATAATATTTAAGAATATCCATCGATTCACGTGTTGCATATTTAAGAATATCTATCGATTCATGTGTTGCATATTTAAGAATATCTATCGATTCATGTGTTGCATATTTAAGAATATCTGTCGATTCATGTTTTGCATATTTAAGAATAACTATCGATTCATGTGTTGCATATTTAAGAATATCTATCGATTCATGTGTTGCATATTTAAGAATATCTATCGATTCTTGTGTTGCATATTTAAGATTATCCATCGATTCTTGTGTTGCATATCTAAGAATATCTATCGATTCATGTGTTGCATATTTAAGAATATCTATCGATTTATGTTTTGCGAATTCATGTATTGCATATTTCAATAAAATTAAATGAAAGTATTTCAATAACGATTGCTTAAAATATGTGATTACGAATCAAAATAAAAAGAAAGATATAGGTCTTCTTTATTTTTATTAAAAAACCGTTGAATATATTTATGTAACAAAAATGTGATATCCACTTTTATTAATAAAAGAATAAAACTTATAGAAGAAAAGTTTATTAAAAAAACACACAAGTTTTAGAATGTAACAAATATTACAAAATTATATGTACAAACACCAAATTACTAGAAATAATCCATTTAATTTTTATTAAACATAAACACTATTCACTAACAGAATTCACCAAAAGGCAAACGTCCCCCAAAAAGCGAGCACATGAGAGATTAAGAAATGTTCAATAATGAATCCAATAATTAATTTACTAATAGAAAGATCCACAGGTGAGAAACTCGAATTAAGATTGAGAGAAATGTTCATAATTTTACCAATAAGGGGTTATTTTCTCATTTTACGTAATTTAAAATCCTTCAAAAAATTTATACTTGGAACATCAGAAAAATCTGGTATATGTAAAGAGCTATTTATGTCAATAGAAAAACCATTATTAGATTTGTTGTGCAATATATTATTATGATGTTAAATACTTCAATACTTAAATATGAATATTTAAATTTCTAACCGTTTCACCAAAATAAAAAGACATGCAATTACTACAGTTTTTTCCAAAAAAGAGATGATACAACAGGCAATTGCTATCAGTTTACCCTGTAGGATTCCTATTTGGAGTATGGTTCAATTAAAATCATTACGGACTAAATTGCCCCGAAAGAGTGTGTTCGGATATTTAAATGTAAGAAAGTAAAGTTAAGAAAGCGGGGATTAAAATTAGAATTATGAAAGAGTGATTTTATTAGAAAAAGAATATTTAGATCTGCGGCCCTATAGATCTTGCCATTAGTAAATCAATTAGTGTATCCATTACATAACTTTTCTTAATTTCTAGATTCAATTCGATGCTGCATACTAATGCAAAGGAAAATAAACAGGTATAAAAAGTCCATCCTAAATACAACATCTAAAAATCGCACCTCCTCAAGATTTTCTAATTAATTTCGCGCGCGATATCTTTTGGACAAATTGAATCTATTAATTATCAACGATCGTTGGCCGTCTCTGTCTCCTCCTCAACACGCGTATCCAAATCCATTACGTTTAAACATGTGCATTCTGTCCGAAAAATCGGGACAATATATTCTTCGTTTTTCTTGTGCACTTTGTGCACCTCAATGGAGGTTAGTTGCACAAGCTATTGTTGCCGAATTCTAAGATACTAAATATTTTAAATTTTAATCACAGTAATATAATTTAATTGTTTTTTTCGTAATTACAGGATTTAAATTTGCTTGGTTAAAATTATTTTAACGTTTGTAATATAAATAAATCCTTTTTTCGTTGTTGCAAATCCTTATTTTCAGTATTAAATATTGAAAAATCAATTGAGTAAACACATCTCTGAAATATTTACTTAACGGTAATACAATATACACAACACAGACGAATTATAAGAAGACTAAACTGTGTGCGTCTTTCATAATGATATAACATATAGCTCTGGGATCTAGGGATATATTATGCCGTGGTACACAATGTGACTTATATATTAATATAATGCTACATCATTTTATACTGCATCAATTATAAAGACTGATAAGTAAAATTATAACAATAATAAGTTAGGAATTCATACACAATGTCAGGGCTCGATGTTTGGTTGTTCTTTCGTAAAATGCTTTTGAAATGTCTTTTCAGATTAATATTCCCGGCCCCATGGTCGTTTTAAAGTTGATTAAATATTCTAGAAGTAACAACGCTAATAACATTAAAACACACGGGAATAATATTTTATTATATTCTGTCTGTAAAACAAAATTCAGCTTTTATTACAGTAAATGTTAGTATTATAGAATCCATATACTGTATTTATCTTTTTAAATTTAATAGATACATTTTCCACATTTCTTTTAAATTCCCAGGTTTTTTGTTAAAGCAATTACAAAATTACAAAACTAGATTGAACTAATCATGCTTCTTGCTACACTTTAGTTCAAAGGTGCATTGTTTCTAAGTTTGTTGATAAGTTACTTTATTCAAATAAAATATTTTAAAAAAATTAAAGTTTGAAATCGATTTTCATAAAACATGACATTGTAATTTTTTTCATAAATGCGTTAACTAATTGATTCAACATATAGTTACACATATTTATCTCATGTGAGATTTTAGCATGTTGTGATTAATTTGGGTAAGAAACTCTTGAAATCGAATTTTTTAATTACTCTGAATTTGAAACACTTATGGTGTTCTTATTAGGAAGCACCCTTAATGAATTTATTTGATTAGATATTTGACCGATATTTGATCAGACGGCGTAGATCAAAGACCTAAATAGATCTACTCAAGAGGGCTACATTTATCTTTGCATAAAAAGCACATGGAATGTTAATAAATCTATAAATCTTAATCGCAAGACGTAATACAACACAATCATTAACTTTTTAAAACGTTTAAATTTGGTTTTAAAATATTCTGTAAGTTTTATTCATAGGTGAATTAAACTCAATTAGCACAAACAAAACTTATTTGACATATCTATTTAGTTGTTTTAATAACGTTAAAAAATAATTAGTCGTAAAATATTATTTTGATTAAATTAATTAATTCCGTCCGTTTTGAACATCGATTGCCTTAAAATCTAAATTTGTTTTCTCGGATGAGGGATGAGTGTGGAGTCAAATATATATTTATATATAAAGTGTATATTGTATTATTCTGTGCTTCTATTTATTAATACACACAACAAGAAAATTTATTGATCGTCTGAATTGTGTTTCAGTTGAAACATTTGAAAATCAATAGTTTATTTGTTATACGCTGTTTTTCAGATCATTAGCATTTTACGTGAACTAAGCTCACGTCGTTTTAGATTTATCTATTTTTTGGTTATTTATGATTTGTTTTGGTTATGTAACAGATTTTATATGAAATATATATAAATAAATAAAGTATATTAATTTTTTTTTATATTGTGCTATTTAAAACATAAACGCATGTCTAAATAGCAACATAATCAAGAAAATAGATAATAAATAAATAATATATAGTATTAAAGATCCACAAATAAATAATCGATAATCTATGTATATATATACTTGTATGTATTATATAGTTGTACATTAAGTTTATGTTACTATTTAAATATATATATATAGTAAAAAATGTATTCAGGTAAATTTTTGCATTAGGCTTCATGCATATGTTTTAAAGTTCACTTGAAATTATTTAGACTTATTCTCACTATAGTTTCGTTTTGTTTGACTTCTGCTTGACAGCTTTTTATTCAGCCTTTAAATTAATTGGATTGTCTAACAACCTAAATTCACTTTACTTCTCAAGTTAAATAGCCTGACATTTTCCCTCAATTCTTAAAGTTTAATACCCTTAAATCGCTAAACTATTTAAGTTATTTACCTTAAAATCCTTAAACTCCTAAATTTAAACATCCTAAAATCCCTAATATCATAAAGTTGAATATCTTAAAATCCTAAAACTACTTAAGTTAAATACCCTAAAATCCCTAAACTCTTAAAGTTAAGTACCCTTGAATTCCTAAAAATTTGGTTCTTACAAAAATTCCAATGTGATTGCTCATAACTTTTGTTATTATTTTCCCTTCACTGATCACGTCGACATAGTTGTCTTTAACTGTACCAATCCTGGCTCATTGTCCAATTTGCTGTTAACTTATCTTTGGAAAATGTACCAACTTTAATTATATTGCTTATTTCAAATGAACGAATCGTTCTTTTTCAAGCCATAAGTGTTCCATTTGGCCTACTTCATTCTTCATTTCATATTTTATTGTACAAAATCGTTAAAAAATAGAACTTTCTCCCTTCGGAGATTGAAAATTCTGTAAAATAAAAGATTTATTATCACTTTTCATTTTTAAACATGTGAATTAAAGCTAAACCAATTGAATAAATTTATACATAATGGAAAATATACTACTCTAAAACATATATCGACTTTTGCATTTTGAAATGTGTTTCAGATTACATACAAAATTCCAATTGAATAGAATTACATCCCACGTTTATAGAAGTACATTCAAATTGAATAGAAGTACATCATAATTGGATGTAAGTAAATTACATGTGGATATAAGTAAATTACATGTGGATATAAGTAAATTACATGTGGATATAAGTAAATTACATGTGGATAGAAGTACATCCCATGTGGATAAAAGTACATCCTATGTGCATAAAAGTACATTCGATTTGGGATAGAAGTACATCCCATGTGGATAAAAGTACATCCTATGTGCATAAAAGTACATTCGATTTGAGATAGAAGTACATCCCATGTGGATAAAAGTACATCCTATGTGCATAAAAGTACATTCGATTTGGGATAGAAGTACAT
>JAUZND010004128.1:0-11872 GCA_034780555.1 Coelogynopora nodosa
CAATAGGAAGCCATAGCAACCAAAAATCAAATACTCGATTCTGATTGGCTGAAGAATTTTCGAAATTTTGGCGCGAACATTTTTATTTATTTTTTTTTGCGTGGGCGGAGGGGGGGGGGAGGGGGGGGGTGAAGTAGAAAGACACCTTCCATACTACTTCTGTCTTTTCGGCCAACGTCCATTATTCTAACTCTAGTATTTGCTTCAACATACTGAACTGTATTAACATATATTTTTTTAACATTCCGTAGTTTATTAATATTAGATAACTGCGCAGAGGTGCGATATTTATTTTAATATTTTACTTTAAAATATCTGAATATATATAGTAAATTATAGTTTATTGCTAATATACATTAGTGTTTATAAAATAATCAAATGCTTTGTTTGTTCAGTTCTTTCATTATTGTATTTTTATTTCTGTTTTATTTATATGTTTTTCAAGTTTTCTTTGTTTTGGTTGATATTTTGTGTTATATTGTTTGTTTTGTTTAAACATTATTTTAAACCATCGATTTGATTCATACATCTTCTTTATATAAACTAATCTGCTTCGTAATCTTACACTAACATAAGCGAAATTTTAACAACAGTGTTGAAATTTATTAACAATATTAAGTCCATATAAGTACATTAAGTCCATCCATATAGTCCAACGTAATGAATATAACAACAAAAATGTTTAATGATCTGTGAACAAATTTTCAAACTTATTCAGAAAACACTAATTTAGTCCAAAGTATTACATTGAAAGCTTGGCTTATTAACAAAGATGTACACTTTAAAATTATACATTTTCATTTGAAATATTGTCATAAAATAATAATTATTAATGTATAAATAAACAAATATATGTACAGGAGAGTAGCCTACATGTCAAGTCTAGAGAAATAGCTCGGTTTTAGATGTTCAAATATTTTTAACGAAACGTCTTTTCTGCGTGCTACAGAAAGTTAATTCCATGTGCGAGTTATAGAAGCGTAGGAAAAAGCCGAATGCGAAAGCAAAATTGTTTACATTAGTTGGTGAAGCACAACAGCGCCTTGCAGATGTAGTAGAAGATGCCGACGGTTTTATTAGTTCAGAGAGGTGCATAACTATGTTAATAGGCATTTATACATGAAACAACATTATCTAAGGGTACTCAATGCGATTTTCAATAGACAACCATTTGAGTTCCTTTAATACATTATATATATTTAGGCTGTAATTTGAGAGACTCTTAACGATACAGACACATTGAAGTCTTTGGATTGATGATTTTGAGCAAAATCCGAGAACATTCTTACAAGAGGAAATGATAAATGTGGTGGCTTCCTCTTTAAAATATTAATGTAATCGACTGAAGTTGCAAATGAAGATGTATGATATTCTGTAGATTGAACAAACATGACTTAACATACATACGAAGCTGTCCATGAAATAGGGCACCGAGACTTTTGACATGAGACGCAGGATTTACAGATTAACAACAAATATTCAGTTGAGTAAGTGGAAAACGGTCGATACAAATTCGTGTGCCACTGAAGAGAATTTCAGATTTGTGTGGATTATTTAACTTCTAACGATTTTGTTAAACTAATCGTAAAGATGGTCCAATCACTTTTCAAGAGTGTTGAAATTGTGTTGATCAATGTGTTTTTACCCCGAAAATATAAGTAAGTAGGCATAGATTTAATGTTTATTGTGATGGTAGTCTATTATGAGTATAGAAGCTAAGTCCGAATAAAGTTTGAAACTACGCTTTAAATCTTTACATTTGCGATCACGGAGATAGCAGCGAAACTAATCTAGAATTAAACGACTCCAGTGAAGTTAAAACGCTCATTGAAACGTTGGAGTAATATTCTGTGATTTACACAATCGAATGCTGCAATATTTTATGGTTGACAAGATCATGATTTTAAACCGATGCTGGATATTTTTATTGTACAAAATAATAATAATTGAAAATTATGAATTATATAACTTTTGAAATAAAATGTATATTTCCAAAGATATACTTTATTCTTAGTACCATATATAATTACATGTTATAACCATTTATGACAAATGTGATATTAACTACCAAAAATCTAACTTCTTTACATCGTTTTTAAACATTTATGACAGATATATAAATAACATTTATCAAGGATTTGCAAAGTAAGATATCTAATGAACTGAGAATCATTTCACTAATACGAACCACATAAAGATCATGTGAAGAATTTACAATTTGTTGGCCCTAGCAAAACGATATGTTAATTATAAATAATTAACATTTATGTTTTGAATTATGAGAGTGAGAAAATCGTAATTGAGACACTTTAATAACAAAATACTTAATGCCACAAAAACGTTACTTATTGGGGATAGATGTAACATATTAATTATCCATTTTAATCAGAATGACTTTATAATATAAGTACAATATTATAATATATATCAAAAAAAATAAAATCGTAATAAGTGTTCAAGGTTTAAAAGGCTACGCTTTAACTGCTTTATATTCAAAATGTAATATTCATAACAATAGCTATATGTATATCTTATTATACCACATGAATGTTATTGTTAAATGTCATTTGAAACAAAATCGGGTAAACTTGGGTATATTATTGTTTTAAATGTGGTGCCTATATATATATATGTAATGTATACGACTTTAAATGTTATATTTTGTAAAAGTATTGTCGTTCAATTTTCTTTCATTCAAGAAGCTATAACTCAATAAATAAGTGCTTTTGTTTTTAGTTTTATACATATCAGTTAATACTTTTGTCCATTATAGGTTACTCAGAACTAAAACTACGGTTTTTTCAATAGCCATTATTTTAGTTTTGAATATGTTTATTTAAACGATATATTTGATAATTTAGAAAAATTAGTACAGTAATGTTATTATACTTATTGTACGTTTGGCAATATATAATATGTTATAATAATATACTACATCACTTTATAACGAGATTTTAGATATATCTGGCGAGAATTATATAAATGTTTAATAGATATTTGAAATTAATATAATTATAATCTGTTGTTATAATCTTGATGTTTGTATGTTTTAAAAGCATTCTACTATATAGGTGCTATATAATGTTTTTTAAACTGTAAAGAAAATTTGATAAGCATTAATAAATCACAAATTAGTATACATTAGAATTTTAATTCGTTCTCAATTTATAACAAAATATATATAAAAAGTAAACAATAGCTAAAATGTTATTATTTAAAGTATTAAACTTTTCCTATTGTAGGATACTTTATCATAATTCAAACCGCCATAATATTCTGTGTTCCTGTTTTGATTTGTGTTTTGATAAAGTGTAATATGAACGTTCAACATAATTTGATAACTTCTTCAGCAGTTTTATATACATTCAATTTAGAAAAAATGATTACGCAATTTCAATATGTTTCGTTCTTCTTTTTAATTATCTCTATCCAAACCTTGTTTTTGAGCGCTTCAGGGATTCTGCTGTCACCCCTACCCCTATTATTCTACCTTTTTTTGGGGGACTATATTCATGAAACATGGCACATAGGCGCTACAATTAATTTGTTTTCTACAATTCTGTGACAGGTGTCCAAGAAAGCACTCAGTAGGGACGTGCGAATGATCAATGAAGTGGTTCCAATAAATTCAAAAGATATTTAACGTAGCAAAACTTAATTTTATAAAAAGTTGACAGTAAAAATGCTAGAGGGGGTCAGGAATCTGTTGTAAACTTCATTACCTAATGGGATAAAATGAATCTTTACTTTGCATTTATTTATATAAATACTAATACAAATGATTTAATTTTAAGATTTATTAAATATTCACAATTCCCTATAGGATATCAGTAATGTACTGAAATTCCAAATGATGTATGAATTTCACATTTATTGGAACACTAAATATCTTAATATTTAATATTTACAATTTGTATTAAAGAATATCATACTTTAAATCTGATGGGATATGTATAATGTGTAATCTTCTAACCAGTAATATATTTGCAAGCAATTTTTTATACTTTTTTTGAATCGCATAAACATTATACTTTATTTTATTTTTGAGGAACTGTTATATGTATAAAGAAATATATATATTCAAAATAATTTGAGTTGATTCATTTTTTTCTCGGGCTGAAATAATTTACTACACGTTAGATAGGTACTCATGATAAAGATATATATTTGTTGAATTTTGCTCTTAGTGAATTTTTCTAAGAATATGTACTGTAACTATAACAAATGTGATAATCTTTATTATTATATATAGGCTACATAACAAAAATTAAAATATATTTGAAGGTTCAAGCCTTGCTCAGTATTAATGGATTAGTTCACATAAACAAACACGATCTGCTGGATGACTGCAGTATTATCACAATAAATAATGCAATAATTTATTAATGTTATAATTTATTTATATATATTTATATTAATAATAATTTATAAATACATATAATACTATATTCATAATTATTAATGTTTTTTACATTATTTAAATATTTATATATTATTATATGTATCATAATATATAAGTACATATTTTGATCCATGATAAATTATTTAATTAATTAAGTATTATAACGTTATATTTTGTGTTGAATATTAATTAATAATTATTATCTAAATGTTTATTATATAAATTAAGTGAAATCATACCGCATCATTTTTAATATATAATAATAAATAATAATAATTATATAATGTCTATTATTTACTTTTAAAGTTTTATTTCATTGATAATTTAAATGTTTGTTATATTTATTAAAGGAAATATAAGAAACATGTCTCCTTCGTACTAAGCACTTAAAATACTTATCTGTCATCATGTTTATCTGAATTAATTAATAAATACCGCAAGGTCAAATATGTAAAAATAAACAAAGAATTCATCCAGTAAATTAGCGGAATGTTTTAGTTTCGGTTTCCACATTTAAATTCGTTTAATAGATTGCAGCAAATTTTTAATGTTTTCTCGAAATTTACAATAAGTCACATTATTGTTTGTATTCTACATGTTCAGCAACAACGTTTTTTTAATTATGAAAATATTTATAGATTTAGTTACCCATATTAAAATAAAATATTGTGTATTTATTGTTACTCAATTTATGGTAACATATTTATTAAATTTTTCTATTTTTTTAATTTAATTTAATACAAATTAAACTTCCTTATGGTTCTGTCCCACTTCTAGTATAGTGTGGTAAATGTAAACAGTCGGATCGGAATGATTACGCCTGCGAACCGCTGCACCTTTGCCTCCCTCAGATCCCGGGCCCGACATCTGTAAACAGTCAACTACTCCTCGATTTCGACTTCGTCCGCAGCAGTGCTTCAACAACGATCCTAACGAAGACTTCTCCAAGTGTGCCGGCCATTGTACAACTCCGTCGTCGATACCCATAGCATGTTTGGTCTTATTGACTACACTGTTGTTTCTGTTCAATCACCAACATCGATTTTGCCAACTGTTGTCTGATTTTTTAACGATTTAGTAAAAAGTTTATTTTGATTTGTTCGTTATTGACGGTGTATATATAGTGACTCTGTGTATTCTCTACATGTATAATTTCATTTCCCGCACATTACGCTCGCCTGATATTAGAATTGGAGAATCTAAATAATCACTCAAGAAACTTACTTTAGTTTAAAAATATAAATCTACATTACTCGAAATATACTTTATTTGAACTTATTTATACACTGAAAACAAATGTTAATTGAAAATCAGATTATTAAAACGCGGCACCCTTTATTAAATACATAATTTATAATTTCTACATAATTCAGCCTAATGTCTATTGAAGTGCCCGTTTGCAATGTTCAACCACTCTGGTGTGTAATTCACTTTTATTATTTTTACTTTTTAATTAAATTACATAATATTCATTGATTTGATTAAAACATAGTCATATTTTCATCAAAGTTAAGTGTAGATTCATCAAGGAACTATACTGTGTCGTTACATATATAACTGTATATTTACAAACGGTATTAACCAAACCTAACCAGATCAGACCACGTCTGTCGCACGTCAGATTAAACGAATCCCAAACCAGATCCTGTATTGTGAATTTTCATCTGGGAAAAGATCCACCGGAACTTACATAGCTCTGCGCTAACGGTTTAAAGACAGCCTCAAAGTGTCTTAAGGTGTCTCAAGGTGTCTAAAACAAGCAATATGCACAGACTCTTGGAAAGGCATCACTCTTAGAATCAGTCTTAGAGGACCATCACTCTTAGCGTGCTGCTAACAACAAAGGCTACCAGTGGAGTGCAGGCTGAAACGATAATATTTTATAAGAAAAGAGTAGCTAGAATCTCTGCAACTGTACCCGTCACGTAGGAGATATTTTCTTGCCCAGATTGGCTTGATCAATCGTCTCTTTCGACTGCCTGATGAGGTCATGGTCATTTTCAATTTTTGCAGAGAGATGGAGGAACTTCGTCACATGAAACAAACTAAACTCCACCATTCATGATCGTATCTAATTTACTGCTTGTTGGTTTAGTTGCTAAGTTATAATGTAATAATAAACTTAATGTAACTTTTTCGTTATTACGAATATACTATATTTATTACCTGTGTAATTTAACAGACTCTAGCCAAAATCTTCGTTACTCACAGCAATAGGCTATAACTATAAAGTTCATCGAGTCACAACCATTTCTGTATCATAAAATTTAATCGTCAAAAGAAATAGTAAATTAATTATCAGAAAATCTAACATGTACATACATTAATTAATATTTCAAAAGCAACCCAGATTTGGTGTTAAAAACCGCCCTGATCACTAAAATGTATCATATTGTAATGTTTTTATACAAAGCATATCTGTATACAATTTTCATGTTACCTTCTTATGCCAATAACTGTACTTTTCAACATGCCACAAGTGATTTTTTTCACAGTTCTGTAAACAACATTTTCACAAAAAAAAACTTAGTAAATACTGCACTATACGTGGCGTAGTCAATTGTTTATGATAATTATTGGAATAATTTTATTGTTGGGTGTGATGTGTTGTAATTATTGCAATCACTAGATATGACTTATCCTTATTATTAATACAACTCTGTTTAAATATAATGTATTTTCATATGCGCTATTGGTCGTGTTACACCCAATTAATTTCTGATTTGAATTCTTTGATAAACATTTTAATAAACAGCCATATTTACATTTCATTCTATTTGTTTATAAAAGTGTGTAAGGGGGGTATTTTAAATACATACATAGATAGATAGAAATTAAATCGTGTAATAAATATTATGTATATATAGTATATAATGTTTAATAAAAGCTAATAATAATGGAATGAGATAAAAATTAAATTGAGCAAACGTTTCGATGCGACTATATTTTTTTCAATCATCTAAAGTACCAAATTGTAGGCCTATATATTTTTAAATTGTATTGAAACAGTTGAACATTTTTTTAAATACATTGTTACTATTGATAAATGAGAACTTATTAGTTAGTCTTAATTATAAAATTAATTAGTATTTATTGGAATAAGAAGTTAATTTTTATAACACGAGATAGTTTGGACAAAATGTGAATGATTTTTATAACTAAGCAAATATAATAGGCCTATATTAAACAAGGCATTAGGTTTATGATATACAATTAAGCATAAATTAAATGTATCAATTTTGATTTAATATTGCAAATTGAAACTGAGTATTTGATACTCTAACCCATTAAAAATAAATTATCTCTCATATAACAGTATTATAATTCATGATCCAACTTAATTTCAATAAAGATATAAAATCATACGTTTCGCCTTTTCAATTCATCATATAGGTATGCGGTTGATATTATATGTAATAATTAGGAGCTGGTACAACTTTTGCAATGGCGATGATCAAATTGACAGAAAGGTATTAGGCCTATTCACCGATATAAATTTAGGACAAAAGTTAGGACAATTCCTATCAGGACGCCTAAACCACTTCCCTCACAAATATATCGATAGCAGGTAGCTGTTGATAATGGCCGGTTGATGGTAAATTTGCTTCAGTTCCTGATAATATATTGAAAGTAATATAATAACCATGTATAATTCACCAACAAATCTCAGCTTACAAAAATCATGGCAACCACTCAAATGAGTTCAGAACTGTGCACTTCGAATGAATCCCCTGCATCAGTATCTGGATGCGTCAACATTTCACAATTACATAATAGACTAATTTAAAGTGTCTATACTGCAGCTTATCTTCAAACTATTTCCTAACTGTCTATATTTGTGTCTATTTAAAAAAACATATATAGCTACTCTATGTCCATATTAAGGGTATTTTTAATATAACATTTTAATTATTATATAAATTATTAATTCTAATAACATTATTTTTATCGCATTCAAGGTAAATACAGCAGGAAATTCTGTCAACACAGAATTAGCAACTAAGAAGATTGCATGCGCAGTCTCGAGATTTCAGTTTCCTCTATACTTCAATTGTGTTTCACCAACGAATCCGAAGGTAAGTGTGGCCAATATGGCAAACATAATATACAGCAATATTTTTATTTTTAGCAAAACTTTTTAACAAAGTCAACATTTGCCAATGTCGAATTCAACCCGCAATGCTGTTGAGAATATAACCTAAAACAGTTTGTTATCCGTAATGATCACTAAGTAAAAGAATAATATTTAGGAATGAAAATGGTAAACTTAATTAAAAACAAAAAATATATATTATCGCAGGAAATACACCAAGATCACCTGCTATATATGCATCGATGTGAAAATATAATTTGAATAAATAGTTAAAGACCGCGATGAAAAAGAAATTATTTTTAAAAAAAGTTGTCTGAATGTAGGGGGCAGACTCCAATTATGCCTGCGTCCATCTTTCCCTCAACCAACATAAACCAGAACTAAAAATTTTTTTATACAGTGCAGATATTGCCACTGGACACTACAAGGATCTAAGTGAACTGTGTGTTTTTACAATTGCAATTGTACCTGGAAATATAGGAAAACTATGAAAACACAATGAAGTTCTGAATATTGCTCGATATGTTATTAAATCTGTGGATTGACTACACAATAGCTACGGATTAAAAACAGTGTGAGATCATGTTGTAGGCCTACATAATGGGTCACAGTTCGTGCCACCCCATGTAACGCCGCGATGCACCGTAAGAAAAGAAGATCTGCACAGCAAACTAGAGGACAGAACAATTGCCAATCTTCGAAAACTATTTCTGGCATTCGGTTTTAAATAAGGAAAAGTAGAAAATATTAAATGTTCATTAGTAAATTGATAATAATAGAAATGATAACGATACGATTAATCATAATTAATCACATCGTGCCATTTCTATGAATTTTTGGATCATGATTCTGAAATTGGAATCATGAAATCGTAACATGAATTATTGAATCAGTTATTTAATGTTTTATTATCTCATATCTTTTCTTTCTTGTACGTCGTTTATTTGCTGTAGGCTATATTCTATTTGTGAATAGTAATTAGGTAATCCCTTCTTTTCAATATATTTAATGGGTTAATTGTGTTCTGCTTTTCTACATAGTACCCGTGATTATGAACCTTAGTTCGGTTCGAAAGCTTAGATGATAATTTACAAAGATTTTGTTATACGGGACTATATTAAATAATTAATATATTTATATTATAGAGTTCTTAGTATATATACGTTTAAAAATCGTTAATAATATGTGTTATTTTTATTTTATATAAATATACGAAATGCAGTAAAATTATGTTTTTATTTACTCTTTATATTTTGTCATGTTTTTTATTGTGGTATCTTAATATGTTTTATTAGTTAATTATTTATTAATATCTTACACACGAAATTTATAGTTCAATCAGGTCTAATATGATATTATATTCACTTAGCCTATAGCATAAATTTACAATTTATATGTAACTTTGATAAAAGAATTGATAGCAGCAATTTTGTTTTTTGGTTATTTATTATAGGTACGTATAAAAAATTGTGAACATTTACTATGTTGTATTCCATAGTTAGACATCACATGTAGGGCCTATATCTGTTGACAATTGAAACTATCATCATTAGACGTGTCATTTGGGAGTTATTTACATATTTATCCATGAAAGGCGGCCATTATGGTTTTTTTCATATCTGGTAAAAAACCTTCTTACAAAATAATTTTAAAATTACATATTTTGCTATGTAGCCCTATATATACAGTATGTCAGTATAGGAAGCTATCCCAAGGGAAATTGCAGATGGGTATTTTTTAAATAAAACTGAGTTAGTTCGAATGACAATTTGAGAATCAGAAAGTCATCCTACGGAAGGCGAGGTAGATATAGTCAGAAAGTCAGAAAGTCATATTGTACTACGGAAGGAGGTAGGTGAAGATAGAAATAGAATACAACAAGATGGTGGAAGACTGTTTACTCGAAGCATGCATTTTTTGGAAGGATAAACTACAGTTATGAGAAAATTTCCTAAAGTTGATCGATTGTTCTTCCAAAGTTTTCAATATGTTAAACGCTGATCATTAGACAACACATAAACTATCTAAAATGTTACTCTATGGGCCTATATATGTATATGAAAAACCCATCTTTACTATATATTTCAGTTTTTCATAGGCTTTATTGTATTAAATCTGTTAATTATGAACAATTTAATTATGATATATGAGTAGGAACATTAATTGCACCATATTAAGCCAAAAAATATATTTTACGGTAATTGAATTTTTATTGCGATCACTGAATATCTTGCAGTATTTATTTATGAATAAATAATATTTTGAATTATAATTAACCGATAAATAAACATTAATGGTACTATATATCATAGACTTAGGAAATTAGGCCTACTGCGTTATTATTATAATTACTACTATATAATTAGTTTATGTGCTATATGAATATGCAACTAATAAAAATATCGAAATAATTAAAAGTTATCATAAAATATACGAAATATGTTCGCAATTTTTTAATAAATAGATATATATTTATTAAAATAAAATTTGATAAATATACACAATAAAGCATATTATCATTTGTTAATTTTATGTTTGTGAATTTTTATTACTATATTGTAAGTTATATTTTAAATATGGGATAATATCTTTCAAGTTGGACATATCATATATATTTTTGAATTTAATGTAGGCTACTCATGTATATTATATAAGAAAGATTTTTAATTCTATATATTTTAAAGAAATTTATTATAGGCCTATATGCTTTAATATAATCATTATCGATATTTATTTTATATTAATATTATTTTACGTTATCAAATACAGCACACATACTTAATGAAATATTCCAATTTAAAAATATTTTTTATGACTAACAAAATCTATGTGTAATGTAATGTATGTGTTAAAGATTATATATACTCATTATTGATTTAATATGCAAAACAGTAAAATAATCCAGTGGGTTAGCTGCTCAAATTCGCATGCAAATATTACTTCCTTGAGTAATAAACAATAATAATAATAATTCTCAATATTTATTCATAACTTTCAACAGTCCTAACTCGTGGGAAAATCTTACTTCGGGATTGAAGCTAATAATATAATATTTATTTATATTATATTGCTTAAGAAATTTCTGATAATGTTAAACGTATATATTACAGTGTTTAATGATAATTTAAAAATGTATAATTTTTATTATATTTGACATTGTTAAATATATTTATTAATAATATTTTATGTGTATTAATTTTATAATATTAACTATTTTTAATAAAGTTAGTTTTTCTTTAAAGCACCTATTTATTAATAATTATTGTTTATATTGATTCGCGAATTATTTAAATTATTTATATGTAATAGGGTTTATTTGGGGTCCGGGGAATCTATCCCAAGCTGGCGTTAAACAAAAGAAAGGCAACAAACGAAGT
>JAUZND010004130.1:0-11871 GCA_034780555.1 Coelogynopora nodosa
GGGGTTATGCAGAAAGAGATGTTCCATACTACTCACATTGGGATCTAATCCAGCCGTCGTCTGATGTGCTTAGAGATGAGTTAAAGGAGTGGCTGGGGGTTAAAAACCTGGGCTGTGTGAATGAAGGATCAGTGACACGGATTAATCCGGAAAGGGGCGGATTGAGTACACCGGATAATTCGGTGGTACACAATTATCGCCAGGGAGAAGTGGATTGGCATTCAACATGTGTCCCTATAGCTCAATTGTAAAGCGGAAAGCTTTGGACCTGTTGATTCAGTGTTTAAAACCCTGTTCGGATTTATTTCTGTTTATTCCTTTACACAAATTGTTTTTCTGATTAAACCATTAAAAAGTCAAAATATATTTGAAAAAAAGTGTATTTAACAGATCAAATAGAGATGTAAAACAAAATTGGGGTATAAATACAAATAGCATAGAATTAGTCATTTGTTAATATTTGTTAAAATTGTCACACTAAACTTCTACGTTAAGTAAATCGAAAAAAAGTGTACGTGACTTTTTCTGTCTTAATGTTTAAGTTCATTATACCTATGATGTAAAGTGGCCATTCACTATTTACAAATTTAGAATAAACTTTTACATAAAACGACATACGATTTAGAGAAAATGTTATTGTTGAATTAGTATTATGATCAAATTCATAATAATTAGCACATTTAGTTGCGTTCATGAGACAAGTAAAAAATACTTGAACTAGTAATTGTTCCATGCTGTACATTGGTAAAGGTAGGTTCTTTGAGATCGATACAACCTGGTTGACTAGAGATTAGATGTAAAAACTGTCTTCATTTCGTTCCATCGAGTATATTCTTATGAGGAATCCACTCTGGGTCTTTTTATCCTTTCTATTGGACCAGTGCTTCTTGTTCGTTTCCTTAACCATGTGTGCGAATAACCTTCTCGAATTGAGTCGAATTGATTTTCTTTATAAATAACTGCAGTTCCTGTTTGTAAAACAACCCTCAACTAATTTCCTTTTTACGATCACTTAACTCATACATAACCGTTGAAAACTTAGTATTTATTGTGTTGATAAAAAATTGTTCTTCTGTTCAGTTTGGTAGGTTACCTTTATGAAATATTTGTTTGGCTTCAGACACTTTAATCCGATCACCAACCTTAAACGCAGCTTCGTCTTTTTTACACTAAATTTACAGCCATACATCTGTTTCATTTTCTTTGGATACCTCACTAGGTTGTCTGATTTTTAGACTTCGGTGTGGTGAGTTATTATAAGAATGAACAAGTTTTAGAAATATATCCAACCACTTATAGGAACCCTGTTTAGTTTACATGCGTCACATATGATCCTTTAACGGGCGATTAAAACGCTAAACCACAATCACTTTTAATAGACTTGCAATACTAAATTGTTCCACTCCAAAATAATTGAGGTCTTTACATAGATGTTTATTTTCATGCTCTTTTCCCCGATCAGTTGTAAATAGTTTGGAATTCTTTAACTCGCTGATTTACTCTTAAATGGTTCATGCTACGCATAGAGTGAAAATAAATCAATAGTCACTTAATGTACTACTCTATTTTTCTGCAATATTTCTTCCGCTAATTTCATTCTTAAGTTTTAATTCAATAAATAGAGCTGCTTTAAGACGATATTGTTGATCTTGTCCAACGAGTGATTGTATTATTTTTAACGGTTTGGGTGTTTATTTAAACTAGAGTATTATAATTCAGTAACCAAAATCAATCGTCAATATGCTAATGTACTAGTCATTATTTCATGGAAAATAGCTGACATAGAAATGGGTGCAATTTTTTTTCAAACAGAAATTATTATAGATCCCATAAGTGGCAATTGAGATTTTTACTGAGAGCAGATAGAACTTTTTTTTCCTCCATTTTTATGGACACACTGAGCCATACAACGAATCATGTGCTTACGTTTATTGAGATGGTCATGAAGCGATCTAGGGATGTTTGGTAAATTATTATTCAGAACGTTGATAGTGATGTCCAACAGCGCCTGAATAAAATCGGGATGAGCAATCTTCACAGTTACTTTCTTAAACTTTGGATTAGTTTTTGAAAATACCTGTAGCAGAGGAAATTGTCGCTGAAATGGCTTGACCCCTATTTTCAACATTAATTATTTTTAAAACATTTCCTTAATATTATCTTTATAAAGTTTTAGTCAATGATGTAAGGTCATGGAATATATATGCATAGCATGAATCGTCTATGAATAAATAAGCAGTCCAAATAGTACAAATAATAGTCCCACAACCACAAGTAGTAGGTTCTAATTTCTTCTCACGTTGCGTAACCATTATTAGAGAAATAATGCTTTTCATGCTCCATTCGTTTGTTTATATTGCGTGAGATGCACGCTCTTCTGCGATCTAAGCATATTGTAGGACTTCATGTGGTAGAATTTGTGTTCTACATCGAATCTCGTCTAGTGTACATTTCGTCACTGTTCTTAGCAAAAATCGTATCTGCAAAAAAATTAGCGTATCATCTTCAAAGTATTGGTGCACATTATAATGTTTAAATGTCTTGTCTATCAGACGATTAGTATAGTTGCTAGACATTTTTAAGCAATTTTAATTACAATTTCTAACTTAGTTTTGCTTTCCTAAAAACCTCTCAAAATCACTTACGATTTTTGCTAAGAACAACGACGTTTTATAAAAATCCAAAAGTATATAAGAATTGGAACCCTGCTCGGGTGCATAATGAAAAGTAGCATGCGAAAACTTGTTAATCTCGTGGATTATTTAACAGAAACAAATAATGTGTACTAAGAGAATAAGTTTTACTATCACGTCCTTTGACAAAAATTATTATGAGTAATATTAATGAATAAACAGTTAAGACGATGAACAATTTTTGTAAATAATATATTCACTCTTCAGAAGACATCGATTCATTCATAAGGTCATCGAATATGATCAAATTTCCAATTTTAATATTATTGAAAATATCAGACAAGCCCTGATGCATATTTATGTATACTCCGGAAATCTCTGAATTGAGCCGTTTCCAAATAATTATATGGTTGTAGATCGAGTTCCACTACACCAATGAATGTGTAATAGGTGACGTGAATAGATAGCGATGCACTTTCAATAGATTCGTAACAAACACCGTCTTGCCACATTGTGAAGGACCAACAACTGACAATGCACTTCCCATCCACTTTCTTATCAGTGATTGCAGTGTAGCTCTAGCTCCATTATAAAAGGCTGCCATAGAATTACCGGTTGTAGAATGACTTGCTACATCAATTCTGGTTTTAATTGCACGCAACTTTGGACTCTCTCTCTCAAAAGATTCTTTATTTGGTCACGGAATGCAATCTCTTGAATAATATAAGATACCATCTCTTTAAGTGTACCTCATTTGTTATCTGGAATTGTTCTATACAATATTTCAATTAATTCTTTCAGCTTATCCTTGACTTCGTATGTAATAATAAGACTTCCAAAGTTTGGATATGAAAAATCCATTCGATCATCTTCGCCTTCACTTTTGAGTCTTCACTTGATGTATCATGCAGTCAAAGAGTTTCTTTATATACAAATTGAACAAGTAACATATTATGTTTAATTTGTTGGAGGTAATTGTGGAGCGATTGTTTGTCGGTGTTTATGAGGAGCGTATTCGGGAAAAAACCGGATAATTGATGATAACCATATGGAAGGTTACAATTGACGCCGACAAATGCTATTTTATACTCAAAGAATGGCAAACTGCGTTTGTTGTATTACGAGGTCGCGATGTTATGATTGAGGGACGAAAATCTTGTCTGATTATTATTCACTTCCACCAGATCACTATATGCCTTCATGTAGGAATTACGAGTGAGAACATTCTTGACAACAAACATTTGAACACCCTTTGCTCTTTTGCGTTCTGATCCATTTGTGATAAGAGGCTATATGCTTTTGTTCCAAATATACAATGGAGATCTTTCGAAAAATGTGATGTGTCCAGAAGTCCATCTTGAAGCATTCGAGGAAATAGCACTTAGTCAACATTTATGTCAGATACTCGTAGAAAAAAAGCCGGTATTACCTGCCAATATATCAAATTTACCACTAATCTCGTTTAAGTATCTTATGCGCCTGTCACAACGAAGGGAATCCATAACAAGCTTTGAGAGTTCTAAGACCGCCTTTCCGATGTAAATTGATTTGTCCATCATGGCTACTTCTTTGCAGAAATGAACACAGAATAGATCTTTATTGAATATTGTCGTCGATAAAAATGAAGCTCAACTTGCCAATGTTGTTATAAGATCCCCAAAATTAGTCAATAGAAAATTCATTTTCTTTTGAAGATTTTCAAGTGCCTTTCTAAATAGAGAGTTATTTTTTAGTGTGTAGTAGTCTTTTCGCTTCCTGTATGCGTTTACTGTTATATTTTATATACTACCGGAAACGTAGCTCCTGATGAAATTGTATCACTCTATGTATTTTTGTTAGCACCATTCTTTGCTTTAGATAAAACTGAAGCATCTTTCCATGACAAACATATTGCTCTTTTTTTATGTCTGAGAAGGAGTTTCGTTGTACCTTTGTATTTGAGCTCATTTTTCCGTTTGAAGACAAGATTTTATGTTGCGAATTCATGAATGCAGTCAACTAGCTAGATAATACAACCTATTTTTAAGATCCTCACTTATATACCGAACATGTGGCGGATATTCCAAGTCAACTTCATACCCAATATTAACGTTTAAATAATCCGTTGCAAGATCCATTATCGATTTCTCGTTAAGACATCCATTTAAATTGATAGTGTGACATTGACTGTCAGAGAGCGTTTCCATATAAATTATTTGCATCTATATAACAACTCAACACGTTCTATAGTGTTAAATCTGTAACAATATGCTATCTCTTATGATGTTTGTTTACAAATGTTATTCAACCTTGTATTCTGCTCTTAATAAATTTATACATATCAATATTGGTGAGTAGCTTCACTTAAATCTTTGTCATTGTAAAGACAGATTGCCAACACATGCTTGGTGCAGAAACAGAATATGCGGGGTCCAACTTTTCTTCATTTAAACTAAGATTGCGGAATGCCTCAAAGACATCAGCCAATTGGTGTACATCACGTTTTAAATAGGCATGCATGTAGTCACGTAATTTCCGACATTTGAATTTTCGCCAAGTCTCTTTAGCGCACTCGTAATCGTCCTCTGAACATTGATGCTTCTTTAGATCGCAAAAACGCTTCTCGTAGCGGTAGTGCGGGTTCCGTCATTTTCTCGAACGAAGAAAAATACGTATAAGGAAATACACCTTTCGATGTTATGAGAGAATAAGGAGCAGAAAAAAGGAACCACATTACGATTTTTTTTGAGATTGGTTGATGCAAGATTCCTGACAAGATTATTCAGTGAGTCACACAAAAACTGCACACTATCCTTGAATTGAAGCTTCATACGAATAGTAATCTTCTTAATCTTGCTATATTTATTGTCCAATAAATTGATTTTATTAACAGGATACGTGCCCCTCATACCCATATATATGCACTTTTCCTTTGAAAGCGGAGTAACACCCAGTTCCCATTTTTCATTTTTCCTGAAGTCGCTTGACACAACGTGCGAATCACAATTTTTAAAATATGAAAGAATATAAGTAAAGCTGTTCGGTTAAGTCGCATTTTGGCATTGTAATCTTGGCAGGATGCACACCTGTACCCCCAATAATAGATTTACGGCAGTATCAATTAATGGAGTAGCATCCTCAAAAAATAGATCGGTTGCATATCGTCGACATCAGGAATGAAGCATATATATTGAGTCACCCGAGTCGACTCCGTTGTTGCACTCACCTGCAAATATGTTCATTTACACACCTTCCCAGGAATAACGGGAAATCTATCTGGTTCATGTTTATATTTTATGTTTAACATTTGATAGAGTAAAAATATAAATTACATTGTCCACATTCAAATTTGTTAAGTAACTCCGCTGTACCTGAAGTGGTCGTTATTTGACTAGATAAACAATGGCAGTTGACCAATAACGATATTATTTGTATGATGTGGTGTCTAAGTCTTCTGAATCTGAAACCAAATCAATAATACGTTTGTCGTCTCGGTCACTTCATCAGAAATATTAAGATATAAATTGTTGTTTGCTTGATGCAATATTACTACAGAAGAATCAGTCACAACTTCAGATACTGCAGGATAAAGACATGCCCACAATTTATCGATCACATTTGGCTCAGATTCCATGTTGGTCGCATTATGTAATATATCCGCAGAAGGATCAATCACATCATTTGGTACAAAAGTCTACATTTATCGATCACATCTAGCTCAGATTCCGCATTGCTTGCATCATGCAATATTGCCGCAAGGAAATCAGTCACAACATCTGATACTGTAGGATAAAGATATGCCCACAATTCATCAATGACGTCCGGCTTCGAATCCATCTGTTCAGGTTTAGGTGTATTGATTTTCGGTATATATTGTTCAAACTAAACAAACGTATTATTATGTTCATTATCCTGTGAATGAGTAGATGGGATTGATAGGATAGAAGTGTTAATGATGTTAGAAGTGTTATAACGACGTTGGTAGTGTTGACGACGGTTGAACATTGTGCCATCCTGCTCCGTGATATTACTTCATTCTTTGGATGATCTCTTCCTCCTCACCGTTTTCATCTTCACTACTTGAAATATATTTAATGAATATATGAAATATATTATGATTTGTAGTTATTTTTAAATATTTATTATTTATTTATTTAATATATATATATATATATTTTTCAATTATTTAATATATATTTTTTAATTTAATATATATTTTTTTAAATTTAATATATATTTCTTAAATTTAATATGTATATTTCTATTATTATATATTAAATATTTTTATAATATTAAACTTTTTGGCGAGAGGTTTGGTCAATAATGGTCAAAGATCAAAGGCAAAAAGTCAAAGTGCTAAAGAATCAACTTTTCCTATACTACTAGGCCTAATATCTACTAATAACTCAACATTTACAATTTTATAATTGCATAAATAAAAATAATGTACCTTATAAATAAATATAAGGCATCAACAATGATGATTGAATTACTGATTAATTTTCCAATTAAATACAGTTGATATTTGCTAACAGTGGATTTCTAATCCTGAAATGTAACAGTAAAAAGTACATTATATGTTTGTTAATTATTTTATATGCTTCATTAAACGGAAACGAAATTCCTACAGCTCTGAAAAACGTCAGTTTAAAAATATTAGTAACTGCGAAAATAACTGCAGTTTTTTCGGACAACTGTAGTTACAGTAAACTAAAGTTATAACTACAGTTTAATGTTATAAAAAAAGTTGCCTTGGACCGCACAATTGGACTCACCTTTGTATAAGGCCTACATGCATTATATTTATACGAATAAGCTTTCAGTCTATATTATATACTGATAAATTATAAATAAACTTATCAAAATTAACATAATACAGGAAGTTAGTACATTTAGAAGAAAATACTAAAACCAATTAAATTTGAGTTTTATAATTCGTATCAATAAATAGCTAAATTTTATCAACGTAGGCAATTGATATTATTAAGCTATATACACCTTTAGTCAAAATAAAATTATTCATGAATCAATACACATATTTTGATGTGTGATTGTCTCTAAATGAGCTAATTTTAAAAACTATCATTAAAAATGCAAAACTTTAATAATTAAATATTAATAAAAAATGCAAATATTTAGGTACGTTTTTGTAACTATATATGGTACAAAACAATGTCATTAGAATAAATATTCATGTTTTATAGGAAATAGTATGTATAGCAAATACAAAACATAAATAAAACATACATACTATTTATTATGACAGGTGCTGCAGTTACTTTGTTTGCTGCTTAATAAAGGGCAACAGTTATATGTCCGACACATTGTAGCCATAAGATTATACGTAATATAAAGAGATAACATATTATTATCAAAAATTATATATTCACAAAAAGCCGCTGAAAACAATAAACAATTGTAGCCTAGCCAATCAGAAGGCGGTGTTTTGTATAACAACCTACGTTGGTATAACACACAATTGTGTATTGGTATATAACACAAATTGACAAATACAATACATTTTAATATAATACAAAGTCAAAATTTGATATAACACGCGGTCAAATGGTATACACAAATGTAACACAGGGGCAATTGCAGGTATATAACACGTACACGGTCAATTGGTATAACACAGTTAAAACTTGTTAATATACATTGGTATAACACACGTACGGTCAATTTGATATAACACGTACGGTCAACTGGTATAACACACGGTTCATTGGTATAATATAACTCAGGGTCAATTGGAATAACACGCGTACAGTCGATTGTTATAATATATTGTAACACACACTACTATTTTCGTACAGCACACATTTTCGTTTATAAACATATGTACATATATTATATTTTATACCACTGGTGTAATAATACTCACATATTATTATTTATATGACGCACAATTATGTCTATATGACACACACGTAGTTTTTTAGCTAAAAAACAAATGTTTTACATGACATTAATGTAGATGATGGCAGTTACAGAGGTTTTGATACTGTTCGGACGACACACGGCCCGGGTTTCTTGCATTGAAGTATAACAATTAATTAACACTTAATTTCCTTGCAAGAATCATGTTGATGCTTGCAAGAATCTTGTGCGGGGTTCTATATAGCGGGAAACTGCAGAACACATTTATTACAGAATTCCTCAAAAATCTTGCATAATTCCCGAATGAAAATACAGGAAACTGCGAGATTGGTCGAATAATGTGTTCAAGTCTAAAGAAGTTCAGGTTGGCCAGATTTGTCTATAAGTGTAACTTTTTAATTGTGTTTGATTAACTTTTTAATTATTCCTATATAATAACTCCCTTAAAACCTGAAATTAAACTCATTAAATAGCTAAAATGCAAGATTTTAACTCCTAAAAATCTACAAATTATCAAGTTTAAACTCTTTAAATTAATCCTTATAAATTTTATGTTCCTAAAATTTGATAAGTTTATTATTATAATCCTATAAAAAATATTGATAACATTTTAAAAAGTAACTCTTTGTCTTGTAATGAAATTCTATAAATATTATTATGCATTTTTTTGATAAATAAAAAAATACACAATTTTAATAATTTTAATACATTATTAGTATATAAAAAAGTACTGCAAATATATAATTATTGATTAAATACATTTTAAATACATTAGACTGTTATTGCTAATTACTAAGCAGAATTGTAATACAATTTTAATCGCTCTGTTTTGTTTTCATAATAGTATTTAATTAACATTTAACATTCTTTTTGGTTATTATTTATAGAATATAAAATTTAAAATATGATTCAATATAAATATTTTGTCTACTTTATACGTAGATATAAAAATAACATCAGTACATACAAAACAAATATTGAAATTGATGCAAAACTATGTCGAATCCACAGAAATCCGTGCGGGCATTATACAGGTTAACCTTAAAAATATAAGTTGAGTCAAATATAAAATCTATGGAAATTTTTTTGACTTCATTATTAAAATATCTTAATACAAATTCTTTTAATGTCTTAAACAAAATATGGCGAGTAAATAACGACGCTAAGAAAATGCAGAAAATTTAAAATGTGTTAAATGTTTTAGAAAATATATTTTTTGAAAATGTATTTTGTATACTCTTGATAGTATATAATGGTTTTTAAATGTAAGTATAGAAAAATTGTTATGTCATTTATATGAGCAACTTCTGTACATACAATATATTTTTTATTAATATATTTAATATAGGCATAGCAATTGAAATTATCATAATTTTTTTTGTAATATATTTAATATAGTCTATATTAAATATATTACAAAAAAAATTATGAGAATATTTATGAGAAATTTATTGAGAAAATTACGAAAACATTAACATTGTCTAATACAACCAGCATTACATTTTTTTATTATTTTCTGGTTCAACTAAAAAAGAAATATGAACATATATTATAATATTAATATAAATGCCACTAACAGCATTTACATTATACAAAATTTAATATGATTGTATAACATCATATATATAAATCAATAAATTAATATATACATATAAATATAGTGGCAGCTAGTCTAATAACCACTAAAATAAAATCTAATTCTAGTACACCAAAAATAACACAAAGCTAAATACTCTTTTGATATCTAAATCTATAATATGTAAATGCTGCTAGTAGCAGCATTCATCAAATAATGCATTTGGACAGTGCTAATAGTTTCACGTTTCTTTTTTAGTTGAACCAGAAAATAAAAATATTTTTAATGCTGGTTGTATTAGACAATGGGAATATTTTCACTTTAATTTGTTTATTGTTTTCCACTTTATTAATTCCTTACTTGGCATATGTATTACACATTATATATTCTTATAGTTGTATTTAAAGTACTTTTATTTTGTATAGATTTATCAGTATTATGGCAAGTTCTACTACCATATCCATAACTCTATTATAGTATAATCAGTGTTTTCATTATTATATTCACTGCATTGATATTGTGTTATAAAAATGTTATAAGATTATTTAGCATTTTATAAATTATTTGAAAGATTTTGGATATAACTTAGATCTATTCCTACAAACATATTATATATATATATATATATGTATTACTTACAACAATGCAGGCATTTAGTAACTATCATTAAATAAATTATGTAAGTATTAATACTATAGTATTATTATGAAAATTATAAATGTTATATATTCTATTCTATGACTATAGGTATATTTAAAAGATCACTGAATTATATACAAAAACATTACATTTATATTCTTTGATTCATAAGTGTAATTATCTTATGAAATACCTTATTATTTGTACCATATCAAAAATATTTCATCAAATTTATTATTATTTCAGAAAATATTTTTAAAAAAATTATTGCACCTAAATTTTTATAAAAAAACAAAATAATATTTTTTTAACAAAAATTAACAATAATGTATTTTATTAAAATGAAATATTATTAAGAAATGTATATATTTAAATTAATTAAAAATATAAAATTTATTATTCTTTTATAATTAATATTTTATTTATTACTATTTTTCATTACATAATGGAAGTATATTTAATGTGCTGATTCAGGATTTTTTTAAAGAAGAATATAAAGTCTTACCAGAATATATTATCACATATTACTTTTATAATATACTAATTTACATAAAACATAATATTAACATTGATCAATATATACAATATATGTATAAGTATTAATTAATATAGCTACTTTATTTAATATATATAAAAAGTATAAATTTATATATTAAATATATATTAATTTATAATATAGTTAACTTATGAATATTTATAAACTAACAATATATTAGAATACATACTTTTAAACTGATTCTGATAAAACGTTAATAAAAGGTATTCTTTATCCTTCACATTTACCTATAAAATTCCTTTCTAATATGTCTTCTAGGTAATTTTAATACTTCCTAAATATCTTAATACCCTTATTATAAAAATAAGGGGTCAGATTCCTTTGGGCCCTCCTCAATATATGTCCTATATATGTATATACCTTATGTAATGTTTGCACCATATTATTAATATTAATTAATACTAATAATATTAATTGTTTTAATTTTAAAATAAAATATATTTAAATATGTATATTATTGAATAATTTTATTAACTAGGTAACATTATTAACCTTCTAACTACCGTGGGGTCACTAGCGACCCCAGCACAATACTCTTTTAATCTCTCTGAAAAAATGCAATCACATAAATGATTTCGGTTAACCTGAATTTCCAGCCTAGAATGTTG
>JAUZND010004131.1:0-11871 GCA_034780555.1 Coelogynopora nodosa
GACATCAAGACTGCTGCTTCTTCTTTATCTAGAAATCAATACGACATGTTTTTATATCTGATGGCTATCTTGTGCGCAGGACACTAATGTTGTATATTAGGTGACCCAGCCGTGGGCAGTGAGCGGTTTTGTTGTTCTACATATTATGATAGCAGAGCGGAGTGTCAGTTTGAATTGAGCGCCTCTTCCGGTTGCTCTCGCTTTTATCTCGACTGTGTGATGCGGTTGTTCTCAGAGAGATAGGTATGTGATGTGAGATATACATAACTGAACATGATTTGCTAGAATTCTAGAATTTGCAGTATACCATACTGAATATTATTCAAACGTCTATTTCAGAGTAATTAACTGACTCGAATGATACGTGTTACATTCTATGATACTATCTCTACAATTTCAACCAAATTGTTCAATTATCAACATTGTAAACTATATTGTATAAGTTCAAGAACGTACCAAATGAAGGGGCGTAAAAATGTAGGGGGCACATATTTTTCCAGAATATTTTTCCTCATGCTTTTCTGTGGAGTTTTATAGTTATAGTTTTTCTTAAATACATGCTTGGTTTAACTTTGTACAGATAAGAAAAAAAACAGACAGGAAGGAACTCTGTGTTAGTTACTCATGATATAGTGCGCATGATTTTAAAATGGTAACATTGGCCATTTCTGTTAATATTATATTGTGTAGGTCCCAATTATCCTTGATTTTTTTAAAATTTATTGTCATACGTACGTACTTGTATAATGAGTGAAAAGGGTGAGGCGCAGAAATCCTGAAACAACCCCTCCTTGGAAGAAGCAGGCTACGGGCCTGAAGTTTATTAAACATGTAATATGCACCACATTTATTTCTAAGATACAGTTAATTTATATAGATTTAATATATTTATATATAGATTTAATATACACCATAGCTCAAAATTATTCAATAAAAAAAACAAATAGATTTACTAATTTTTACAAAATATTTATTAAAACCTTTAATATATGAAAGCGACCACAATCAAAAATTCATTATTTATTTTTTATTAAATATCTCAAAATTAAAACACCGGATAGGCTAACTATAAACTATAATGGTTTCAACGGAGTCTCATGTTGATTGTCTGGAAAAAGATTACGACAGTTAAATATGAAATGTTCATTACAACATTACTCAATTATGAATAAATAATACTATAATATCATTCAAAACAATATTCACATTAAAATGTTAAAGTATCACGACAGTAGTATAGGAATGGTGGATTCGCATTTATGATACCCAATGAACATATATATTCTATATTATATTGATTTTAGATGAATTGAGTTTTATTAACATGTTATTGACTTATTGAAATGAAAAGATTTTACCATTTTGTTTTCACAAAAGCTAGCAGTCATGCAGGTTAAGGGGGTGGGTTCAAATTGACTCACCTGTGTTTCATTGTTTACTACTGCACTGGAGAACTTGATGACGCAGTACATGACTCAAATTGACTCACCTGTGTTTCATCGTTTACTACTGCACTGCAGAACTTGATGACGCAGTAGTACATGACTCAAATTGACTCACCTGTGTTTCATCGTTTACTACTCCACTGGAGAACTTGATGACGCAGTACATGACTCAAATTGACTCACCTGTGTTTCGTCGTTTACTACTGCACTGGAGAACTTGATGACGCAGTAGTACATGACTCAAATTGACTCACCTGTGTTTCATCGTTTACTACTGCACTGCAGAATTTGATGACGCAGTCGTACATTACTCAAATTGACTCACCTGTGTTTCATCAATTACTGCTGCACTGGAGAACTTGATGACGCAATATATACTGTGTGCTGAAAAAATGTTGGTGCTTACTGATGGCATTAATGATCAAATAAAGGTTTAAAAAGGTTTTTTAAACTATATTTCGTCCCTTTATAACGCATCTATAACGTATAAAATTGATGGTTAATTTTTAACTGCGTATGTTGAATGCTGATTGATTAATTTGCCCCCCCATCTGGCTAAATAGTCTTACAAAATCAACAGGTTAATATTAATTATGAAATAAACTTCATAAAGGAATGATGTATTTTATGGGTCAGTTTAAATATATTAGCAGTTTCAGCTTTAAATTTTGAAATTGAGTGACTTTAAAATAAATCTCAACATTATTTATTAATAATATCATTTATATTGAGAATTATTAAGTATGATATAAACTAATAAATCAATTTAATTATTTTGCTTCGTACATCGTGGAATATTGAACAGATAATATAAAGCTGAACCAATATGAGGAATTAATACTAATTGTTACTGCTTTCTTCATCGTCCAATTGATTTTTATACCCACAAAATAATTGAAAACAATAGATTCAATAATTCTTTCCGGATAGCAGCCGGCAAGTTACCAGTAAATAGTTAACAGTGATAAACATTTGCTTCACAAAAAAAACAAGGTTAACAAATTATCATAAAGTTATCAGGCACATAACACTTCACAAATTTACAAAATCACCTATTTACAAGGAAATGGTACAATTGTTAAACGGTCCATGAATGTGAATAACTTTTGAAACCCCGTCAGTAGAGTGTTCGACAGCCGACATCGTCGATGTGTTACGCTTTCGTTTCACAATAATTTCCTCACTTATTTCCATTTGCATTGGCGTTGATTGATTATCTCCGCTGATGGGTGAAGCACTCCTGCCAATACTTTATGCTCTGCTCAGTCATTAAAACTTTTGGCACTTCTATTCCGCGAATAACGTTGCACAGACGACATAACCTTATGCCTAGTTACCGCATCAACCTCCTCGTTCGAATAGCCACTTTTTTTCAGAACCAAGATAGTTGTCACACGTACACAGTGATTTGTGCATCGCTTAGGCAGTACTGCCTTTTCTGACAACTTTGATAAAAAATTACCCAAGGTGTCTTTTTCCAACACCGCTTTTGACGAGAAACCACTTTTCATTCATTTTGGGAAAAGAGTGTCATCGAGTGTAACAGCGGGTAAGCGTGATAGGTAAAGTTTGTGGGCTTCAACAGGGGCAGGTTGAACTGTGTTCTGTCGCATACATTCTTGTATCTTTCTTGTCCCTGTATTCTTTATAAACCAACGATGTCTATGGTGGGCCAGTACTTGCGAACTGGCCCAGAAAAGTCCAAAAGGTATGACGCTATATCCCCTGAAGACATGCAAAAAATTCTTTCATATTTTGATCGTTCAATTGATATTAAAATTCAAGAAGAGGTTCTCTTCAACATTGTTTACTATTTTGGATTTCGAGAACGTGAGAATCTTAGAGACTTGAAGAGAAATACGTTTATTTTAAACTTCTTTATAAACCAACGATGCCTTAACATTCTTGCTCATTAACGTTGTATTTATAGCAACACACTCTTTGCCATTGTCGTCTAAGTTTAAAATAAATGTATTTCTCTTCAAGTCTCTAAGATTCTCACGTTCTCGAAATCCAAAATAGTAAACAATGTTGAAAAGAACCTCTTCTTGAATTTTAATATCAATTGAACGATCAAAATATGAAGAAAACAATTCGCATGCCTTCGGGGGATATAGCGTCATACCTTTTGGACTTTTCTTGGTCAGTTCGCAAGTACTGGCCCACCATAGCTTTCAGGATACAATTAGCTTGCCCTGCACTATATTAATTGAACGATTTATTGTTTGTGACGTGAGATACCGTTGAATCGAAGCACGAATGCAAACGAGAATAGATGGAGCGTATAAATCCCCAGTCTTAGTCTTCAGTTGTGAATAGAACAATCTGAGATAATCACTAAACATCAAATTTGGCACAGTTTCAAATTTCTCGCATAAATTTCTTGATTTTATAAATTGTTGGAACATATGAACGTGTCGCTGCGTTGGCTGTTCAGTACCTTTTGCCACAGCTTGTTGCTCAAGCTCGTCTAACATAATTAATTCATCTTCCGTCAATATTAAGCAAGATTCTCTGTTATTAAGCTCTTTAATCTCTTTTCGAAAAGACACTGATAATTCTTGTATAAAACGATCGTTTGATTCTTTAGTGACAAAAAGGTTAGTGAAGCATCATCTAAACCCGAAATCTGTCTACTAGAAATATTATCTAAATTCAGTACATAATCAAGTTCGTCCATCTTCGTACCAATGTTGATTTAATAACGTCTTATTCGCGAGTGAATTATTGAATTAGTAATTATAAAAGTATTAAAAATTTTAAATCCTTCAATGAAGAAAGGAATAACAATAGACTTTCAAAATATTGGTATTTTCAGGCAGAAATATGAATATCGAAAGTTTATATTTTTGCCATTTAAGTTACAACTGTACAGCTATATTTTTCGCACATTTTGTCAATTAGGTTAATATATACATATATATACATAATATGTATGTATAAATATATAACATATAATTTTTCGATATGTTGACGTTCACAAAAATATATAAATAAAATGCATTATCATTCTATGAAACGCTAGTTATTGTAATTTTTATTTAATAATCAGTAATCATGAAGTAATTTTATTATCATTAATTAAAAGTTTTAAGAAGTATACCGCATAATTATACATATTAACCGAATAAATTAATCAAAAACCGTTTTTGTATTAATTCATAAGTTTAAATCGATGTTAATTAAAATTCATAGTATGTTTTAAATTTTATTGATTACAGCTGTTTAATGACGCCCAAAACGGATGCATAATATTGTATTCTGTTAATGCCATGAGTAATTTGGTTACATAATTGAAAGAGGTGTATAATTGCATGCCTAATATAATAATATGGAAACCTTATTGGAGAAGTCATCATCAGAAAAACTTTCAAAAGAAAAAGTTGCAGAATATCTTCTTGATCACAAATTTTTACTTACTGCATTAGAATTTGATTTTGAACACATTGAAAGAGGAAATGAAATTCAAATGCTTCGAAATTTTTTCTCAAATCCAGACAATTTTGATAGATATAAATCAAATGAAATTGTGGAAAGACCAATAAGTAAACTTTAACATTTCAGTATTTAAATAACTTGTAACTTTTTAACCTGTTTATACTATACTTATGATAATTTATTGATTGTACTTAATTTAAAATATTTTATTACTTGCCATATATTATCTTTCATACTATAGTGTATTTATTTTAAAAAGTAGATCACATAATTTACAAATGCTAAATTAATTTATTTGACTTTGTTGACTTTTAGTTTATAATTATAACCCAATTCTAACATCAAAAATCCTATGCTGTGGCTATATCTATAGAACCCAGGCTAGGTACCCAAAATTTATATATTTTTTATTTTACAATATCCAATTATAAACAGGTTTAGTTTATTGATTATATTATTATTGTTATAAATGAAAACTAACTTATAAAAACAATTATTTTGACATTTTATCAAAAATATAACCTCCAACCCTATATAATTTTTCTACTTTTTATCTAATTTATTTTAAAATATTTAGTTGTAATTGGTTTAAGTTTATTGATTACATATATTGTTATAAATGAAAACTAACTTATAGATCCACTGCAAAAATCCTATACAGAAAAAACCTTTTACAGATTGCACAAAACCTGAAATAGAGTATTCTGATATTATGCTTATACCATCTCCATGACAATTGATATGTCAAATGGTATTTAGATATAATATTAAGGGCAAGGCTATATATATTATAATTAAATATTAATACTGATTTCACAAAACCCAATACCTATGCCAATTAACTGAGAAAAACCAGATTCCTATTACAACTACTGAAATAAAACCTAACAGTAATTCTGAGTAATCAAATACTAATTCTACAAAAACTGATACCTAACAAGTGCCTGAGTTAAAACCTAATTCCAATTTCAATGACAGATACTTAAAATAAAACTGGATACTGATTTAAAAAATATATAATGTCAATATATAAAAATAAGTTATTTTAATACCTATTTATCCCTTACTATACATATAATATATTTTAAATTATATTAATATAATATGGCATAACACTGATTGCTGCTAAACTAATATTGTATTGATCTGAGAATCTACATCTAGGACTATCCCATAATCTATTATATATTCCCTTAATAAGGTTGTAATACCATATAGGAATTATCATTATTAATTACTTGAACTATGATTTATTATATTTAAATCCAATTTGACCTTGTTATAATGTAACATACTCTAATCTGATTTCACTTTGTTTAATCATAACAATTCTGTTTCCATTCTATTCTCATCTAACTATATTGGATTTCACTCTTAATTAAATGTTGTATTTAATATCAGTATCCATTTTAAACACTCAGAAACAGATAGGACCTGATTCTGGAACAATGAGTAGTTTATATTCAGGGTTCTCATAGAACTTAAATAGTCTTGATTTTCAACTGACAATGTATACATAATTTTTTCTGTAGATTTTCTATAGATTAGTCCTTCAGCCAATGGGAGAGGCCAAATGGGTACAGTAAGGCAAGTGTGTGACACAATCACTAGAGAATTCATTGAATTTCATCAGGAAGTCAATGCATTTGATGATACCCATTTTTTGGTACTAGGTTAGAAGTTGGCTTTGAAGGCTTCCTGGTAATGGTAGATCTTCATCATAAAATATTGCCAGTTTCATTATATGCTTCATTACCTCATCCATTTAATGAGGGGCTATTGTAGATAGAACCAAAATTTGACCATCCAATGCCTGGGTATATATAGATGGCTGAATTGCAAAAATATATTTTTGTTGAGGATGTGGTCCAAAAATAGTATTTTGACACATCAGCAATAATATTCTTTATCAGTACTGGAAGGAACACTATTGCTGTATATTTGTTGTCTTGCCTGGTGAGTTAACTTCAGTTTGGTGTCTACTGCTGTGGCCATAGCTTCAGCCTGATTTAACCTGTAGTGAACATAATGTATGAATATTTAATGATCTAAATATTAACTAATACTATATAGTAATTAATACTGATAATATAATTATAAAAATAGTAAATAAACTTGCAAATACTAAAGATAATGGCTGAAAAATAAAAACTCCTGGTAATTCTGCTAGTTACATAGAATTAATATTTTTAACAATCCACTAACCATTCTTTATGAATATCTTAAATATTGTTATATGCAATTTGGATAGTCCTCAATATGTGGTGAATGTTGGAACTTGCTTGCATCAAATCCAGAGAGTGACTTTGAAGAGATACAATGATTCCTTGTATAAATCCTTCAAAGCATCCATCACCTTCAAAGCAACAATACATTTTGACTGATCACCAACAGAATTGCTTGTGCATCAATCAGTAAATCCAATGACCATTTCTCAGAACTATCTTTAATTATATTCCCTCAAAACAGTGAACAATAGATGTATGGAGGTCAATCATTGATGTCACAGCTTCAATACATTGGTCCCCCCCTTTACATCAAATGTCCTACAATTTAATTTTTTTAGAAGTAGGAGCTTTCTCTTCAATCACTTTCTTGAGTGGTGTGTTTGTCATTTGGAATGTTCTTAAAAAAAAAAGGACTTTCTGTGCTGTTCAAAACATGCTGTGTATGGCTGTGTAGAAATATAATACAACTTTGTGTAGGTATAGTTACTTTCTCTAGACTGTGTTGACGAATTTAGTCAGACTAAATATCCACTAATTCGTTTTTAACAAAGCTTCTTGCCCCCCGAAAATAGATGTGCTGTTAAATCTTCATCATCTGAATCAACCCATAAGTTGCCTCGAGCTGAATTTATGTGTCCTTTTAGTGACCAACTCATATGTCCACACAATTCAATAGATTTCAAATTCGACAGAAAAAATGTCTGTTAAAGGCAGCTGTTTTTTTCTTTGATCATTGAGCTATAGATCTACTGACATAACTTTGTTTTGTTGAATATTCAAAAATTTGGTTTCACGTTTTTGAAGATGACTTTTCTTAGATTTGTGAGTGACTAATAATTCAGAAGCCTTTTGGAACTTTGATAATGGTTTAGTACAAAGTATACCCAAATCTGAATTCCTGATGCATGCACAGTATTTACTAAAATCCTCCATCAGAAAACTCAGGTGTACACTAGCCAGTCATATTTATGGAACCAACAATGTTGAAATCAATGCATTTTAGTGAATTGTACATGTGAAGGAACATTAAAATTTGTTGCTAGAACAGCTAGTTTATTCCCTGACTAAAGGCATGCTCCAATATATTGGTATGATCACTTGTTGAATGAGTTAGTGCAGAATCAAGAGGCACAGATAACCCAAGATACAACTTCCAAGATAGCCCACTCTTTTCAATAATAAATTTACTATTGTAATGTGGCTTAATAATTTCAGAATTCAGCAGAATACAGTAATAGATTTGTGTGTTAAAAATGGGTGATCTTGGAACTTCGCCAAAGCATATCACCCCTTACTATAATTAATTCAAATTTACAGTTTTAGTGTGTCATAATATCAATAATTTCAGAATTCAGCACAATAAAATAATAGTAAATTTCAATTTATTATAGAAAAGGGTGGGCTATCTCAGAACTTGCCAACACTTACTGTATAAATTCAAATTTATTGCTTTATTGTGCTAAATTCTTATTAGTATACCACTCTTCAAAAGTAAATTTGAATGTATTTTTGAAAAGAGTAAATAAATTAAATGTCACAAAGAATAGGTTAATTAAATTATAATATAATGTAGGTGCTAGCTTCATTTTGTTGTCAAATTAATTTGGTCTCAAAATAATCACATTTATAAAAAAGTAAAAAACCAGAAAATAAGTTTAAATTAACAGAAGAAATAGGATTTAATCATCTCAGTAAATGTAATTTTTGTGGGCATTGGTTGTGTCACTGAACATTGTTATCTTATGCAATACTCATTTGGGGAACACAATTGAAAGTAACAAATGAGTCTGTGGCTTAAATAAGGTAAAGTGGAGCAAATGTGTCTAAATTTGTATCTATAATTTCATTCATTTTATTTATTTATTTTGAACTATATAACCAACTATTGTACTATTTTCATCTTTATTTTTTCTATTACTTTTACAGTTTTATTCTGCTCCAGAGTTACTTAGAGTGGAATTGGTGTTAAAATGGAGTGAAATTGGGATAACATAGAGTGAAATTTAAGATAGCTGGAGGAGAATAGAGTGGAATTGGAGATGGAGGAGAAAATAGTGGAATTGGACTTAATTAGACTTAAATGGTGTGAGTGAATTCAAGCAGAGTGAAACTGGAGTTGTTATGATTGAACAGAGTGAAACTGGAGTTTTCTATGTTCATTGCCGAGTGCTGCATTGAAGAACCAGGATATGTTATGCAACAGACAATGTCTCATGTAGATTCTTGGATTAATTTGATGAACCATATCTGAAACAAGAAAATTATATAAATTAAGTGACAATCAGCAGTAGGCCTTGTTATATATAATTCAAAATAAATTTAAATGTAGTCAGTGATAAATAGGTGATACGTTAAAATGTAACTTTCTTATATATTAATATTAAATTATTTCAGAAACAGGTTTTTCTAAATTGTTATAGGCATCAGTTTTTGTGGAATCGGGATTAGTGATTAACTATAACCTAGTATTAATTATAAGTATTACTAGTAAACAAAGTCTTTTAATCCTTTGGTGTTATAACCCCTAGCATATTATTGACATAGGATTTTTTTCTTCATGTATCAGGTTTTATCCCAAGTACCTGGTATTGGCATTGGTATTATGTTTTATCCCAAATATCTGATATTGGCATCAGGTTTTATCCAAAGTACATGGCATTAAGTTTTTAATATAATTAAAGTTATTTCTAAAAACACGTCTGTATTTTGTATTTATGGATCTTATTTTGTTGTACTATTCTTCAGAACACTCACCAAGTATATCAACTCTGGATTCTATCGATTTCGCTAAATTCTCTGATGATGGCACTCAGCTTATGGATGACAGAGTCAAAGGTGATTTTTTTTCTCTTTCAGTTGGCTTGTTTTACACTTTTTTGATCGGTACTGCTGAAGTTTTAATAAAATAAGATTGAATAGTAGTTGATTTTTAATAACAAAACATTTGTATCTGACAATAAACAGATGGGTCCAGTAAATTTTGTTCACTCTTTTGTGAATATTTTGTTTTCCAGGTAACTCATTAAGATATGCGTTTGTATTTTTAAACAACTGATTGACGTGGAAAATTGTTCTAAGATCCATATTTCTGCTCAGTTAACAACATTTGATAATGCTTTACATGAAAAACTTACAATTTTGTCAAAATCTTTCAATTCTAAATTAAGTCTGATTTCAATAATAATTTTTTTATTTCAAAAAAATTATAATTGTGAATATTTAGATTATTTTCACCATAAAAGATTCTATTATTTAGTTCGTTTTAAACATGTCGGTAAAACAGCAACTTTCACATCATGATGCAGATCGATGTCAACCAAATCACTGTCTTGATTATTGGAATATATATTTTAAATGTGATTCTACTAGTCTCTGTCTCTTACTCTGTCATACCTCTATCTAACTAAATATGAGAACTCAGTTGACTTTTATAATACTACACAACTAAGTTGACCCCAACAACTGTTTTAAATAAGGGTTATTTGTGTCCTGTAGATCTTTTATAGAAAACTTCTGGTCAACGAATCACACATATTTCTATTTATAAAGAAAATTCGTTCATATATATATCTATAAGTTTGTCTAACTATCTATCTAACTTGGTCAGTTCTGGAGTTTGAATTGCGCAAGAAGAACGAAGAAGTGCGCAAACTTCGGGAGGAGTTGACTCTGGCCTCCGGTCAGATGAGCAGTTCAGATACAGCTGGACAGAGTGAGGATACGAGAACAGTACGGTCTTGTGACATTGACAACAATAAGATGCCTGTCGGTAGGTTGTCTGTCTATTCCTATATATTCGTCTGTTTGTCTATCTCTCCTCTGTATTCGTCTGTTTGTCTATCTCTCCATCTGTATTATATATTCGTCTGTTTGTCTATCTCTCCATCTGTATTATATATTCGTCTGTTTGTCTATCTCTCCTCTGTATTATATATTCGTCTGTTTGTCTATCTCTCCTCTGTATTATATATTCGTCTGTTTGTCTATCTCTCCATCTATATTATACGTTTCTACCCCAGGTGGATGTTTCGATGTTAGTGTCAATGCAACTTTATCTGAGCCATCTGGACATCTCTTGGCCCACGAACTTCGAGGGATGAACTTCCTGGTCAATGAATACCTGCTTCAACAGGGCTACAGACTCACCGGTATCTCATTTGCAGAGGAGAACTCTGAGCAGGTACTGTCACTGTATTCTATAACCAGATTTTTAGTTGTTCGTATACTAATTCATTAAGAATACATCACATGTGCTTCTCTAACTGAAAGATTTTCTACTGGATAATTTCTATTTTCAGATAATGATATTATTTGTAGATTATTGTTTATTAAGATTATATAACTACAGATTTTAGTATTTTAGAAATCGACTGTTCGTTAGACACACTACTTTTATGGAATTAATTAACATTTGATAATTTCCTAAATATTTTCGGATATCGTCTTATAAATTTCTATTGCGTTATTTAACAGTTTTTTTAAATTAGTGATATTATCTTACTTTCTGCAAACATGAAATTATTGTTTATATATTTCTCTCTTGGCAACAGGACATACCCTCCTCCTTGCCTCCCTTGACAACATGACATACCCTCCTCCTTGCCTCCCTTGACAACGTGACATATCCTCCTCCTTGCCTCCCTTGACAACATGACATACCCTCCTCCTTTCCTCCCTTGACAACGTGACATACCCTCCTCCTTGCCTCCCTTGACAACGTGACATATCCTCCTCCTTGACAACATGACATACCCTTCTCC
>JAUZND010004132.1:0-32597 GCA_034780555.1 Coelogynopora nodosa
ACTAAAAGCTCATTTTTTTAGTTTAAACTTATTCTTATGTTATGCATACGAAATTAAGTTTAAACTTTAAATATTAATTTTAAACTATAAGTTTTTAGTTAAAGCTAGTTCTATGCATAACACTTCTGATATCAAAATGTAATCGTATAAAAGGTAAATTTTGTTATCACTGCACATTTATAAGACATATTAATAAAGTTATACTATTAAAGGAACTTGTGATCTATTCTAACTGATATTAGAGTAACGATGTACGTATATCTATATATTAACAAACAAATTTATTAACAGATTTCACTTCATTTCTCATTTCATAACATGTATATATCCCGTTCTTCAATTGTCCAAGATTCATTTTTTTCAAGAATAGTTATATTGATGTGCTCCATTGTAGGTGTAATACCTGATATCAAAATGTAATGCTATAAAAGGTAAATTTGTTATCACTGCACATTTATAAGACATATTAATAAACTTATACTATTAAAGGAACTTGTGATCTATTCTAACTGATATTAGAGTAACAATGTACGTATATATCTATTAACAAACATATTTATTAACAGATTTCACTTCATTTCTCACTTCATAACATGTATATCTTTAACACATGAGTAATCTAATTATCTATGGTATTAAAATGAATACATAAACTATACGTAAATATCAATATTTTTACTTCTTTAATGTACGTTAAAATTAATGTTTCAATGTTATTTAAAAATGTGAACAATATAATGCAAAAACAATATTTAAAATCAAACACTTTTCGAATAAAATTAACTTATTATGTTAAATATATATAACTATTGTTTAGAAAATTAAATTAGTTGAAATTTTTAAATTATTCAACTTAAAATGAAATTATACAGACACATTTTACATAAAAATATATAATGGTATATAAATACGTCTCTCAAATTTGTTTAAACTACCTATTTATTGCATTATTTGTTGAAATTTCTTGCATAATCCTGTAATTCGATAATGGCGTCGAAGAGGTTGGCGAGATCGTCCGTGAATTGGGTGGAAATATACCAGAAAACTGCACCACACCAACAGGAACATGTTCGCACATTAAAAACAAAATCTGATGCCTATGAGACAAAGTAATATGTCGAATTTGCTTTCTTTGTATATTATTTTATGTTGCTAAATTTCCAACTATTATCCTCAATTGCTTTCAATTTAACTTTAATTGGGTTCCCCTTTAATTGTCATCAGTTAAATATAATTATAAATGTCAGTTGTTGCCTGTGTTTTCGGTGCCTGTTTTGACTTTCCATTTTGGTAGATTAATTTAATTGTATGTGAGTTATAAGTAAGGGCGGATACATATTTTTCTTGAGGGGGGGGGATTAGTACAATATCCTGCCAGATATGGCGAAGCAATTACTAATTAGCCGAACTTTTAGAATGTCTCTAAAGTCATTTAAAATGATCATATATGTATTTTATGATTTCTAAATCAGTAGTTCTTACCTATACAATGCAGTTAAAAAAATTTGGAAATCAAATCATGAAAATATAATAATATATTTGATTATTAATTTTTTTAAACATAAACAAATGTAATTCATGTGTATAAGTATATTATATTTTGAAATACATTTATTAATATATAACATTGTTATTGATATGTAAATATAAATTGACAAAAAGTCATTTATTTTGTCTTCAACCTGAGGTCAAGGAGGGTTTAAACCCCCTCTCCACCTTCCTTGGATCTTCTACTGAGTTAAAAATTACTTATAAAAAACCTACTAGAAAAATCCCCTAAATGGTAGGCACAAATGCTTAATGTTCAGACTCTTCTACCATTTATAGTTGACTTAGGCTATAGAGCCAGGCTTAGCCATCTGAATTGTAAGCCGAAGTGCACCTAACATTTAGAGCATTTTTCAGTATAAATGGTAGGTATCTGATGATCTATATTTACCTAAATGGTAAATGCTTTCAAAGGTTAAATAGTAGACATTTGTGTTTCTAACTAAACAGTAAGTGCTGCATAAAAATTTGAACTTCTATCCAAAGAAAATGCCATGGTATTTATATATATAAATATAGAATAAAGTACTGGCAATCTATGTATATAGGCAATACATGCAAAAAAATAAAAGAAAAAGTCACAAAATAAACCTTTTGAATATAGGTTATTTGTATTTCCTGAATATATAGCCATAAATAACCTAGGGTTTAGCTGGAATAAACATTAAACTAGCTTCAACTTTTTCATTTATAAAAATATGTTATAAACTAATTTAAATAATAAGTATAATACTGGATACCCTAAGGGGTTTGTGATAATAACCAAATTTTGTCTAAACTAGTTTTAACTGACACTAACTCAGAATCACCCACCCCCCCTTTAGTATCATGAAAAATAATAATAATCCATAACTAATTGTCTAATAAGTGTAAACAAGTACTTATTGTATTAATTTTTTAATATCATTCTTTGATCATTAGAACCACCCACCCTTTTGTGTCAACTGATGCTAGTTTATATGACTTTAGAACTATTTTAGAAGCTGCAACTTTTTTAAGAAAACAGATATAACTATAAGCTGGAGCTGTGAAATAGATGTTATATTTTTACCCAAATTTTCGCTGTAAGACAAGACAATAAAAACAATATCCTAATGTAACTAGAAGTAGAATAATATCCTAAAGAATATTTTCACAAAAATTTATTGATTTATTTGATATTGCTTTAATCTTGAGAAATCATTTAATTTATATTGATTAATATACATATTTACAAAGAATAGCTATTTGAATCCCCAAACTAATTGTGTTTTATTTTAGTTATAGACATGGATATTTAACAAAATACATTATTCAAATTATGTCTGCATATTAGTAATTTATAGACAATCCTATTAATTATAGATTGTTTTCCAATTTTTTATTTTCTTTTTATTAGGACTGTATATTAATCTATGGTATTTTTTGGCTCATACTATTTTAACTAAAGCATTTAAAGGAGACAATAAGAGAAGAAAAAATAATGATGCCTATAATTTGAATCTAATAAAAAATAAGTTACAGCTTATTTGAGGATTTTAAATAATAATTTTTTGGTAAAATTAAATATTCATTTGTATAATTATCAATTTCTCAGGTTTTAAGCAGTATGTATGGCTATTTTTTTGCACAGATATTCTTTAAGGTATTATACTTATTTTTCCAGTTAGTTTAGGATATATTTTTATAAATAAAAAAGTTGCAACTAGTTTGGGGATTTCAAATAGTTATTTTTGGTAAAAAATTATATAAATTAAAAATGATTTCTCAAGTTTAAGCAATATTTATGGCTAATTTTTTGCACACATTTTTTAAGGTATTATAATTATTATTTCAATTAGTGTGGGATATATTTTTTATACATAAAAAGATCGCAGCTAGTTTAGGGATTTAAAATAATTATTTTTAAATTGGCTGAAATTTTCACTATAGATCAGTTATGTACAGGACACAAAATATTATATTTTCTCTGCCAACCTAGAAAAGACTCCTACACTGTAACCAATTTGGTTTAAACTATAAACATAGATCATTTGTATAAAGAACATAAGAAACAAAAAATGTTTATCCAGCAATGGTTATGGCATTAAATTTAAGTAATACAAAATACCTACATATATTCTAACTAACCCTAATTTTTCACTCTTTGACTTTTATTCTACTGTAATCAACTCCAACTAGCACTAAATCTACTCTATATCTAGTACTTACTCTGATTTCACTCTATGTCTCAAACAATCTACAATACCACCATATTTAATTATAACTAACTCTTATTCTACTGTATTTATCTCCATCTTGCCCTGCTTCCACTTTTTTATATCTCTGCCTTGCTCTGATTCCACTTAATTCATCTCTATCTAACTTTAATTCTACTAAATTTATATCTAACTCACTCTGATTTCACATACTAACTCCTAGAGCTAATTAAAGTTAAACAGAGAAATTAGAGTTAACCAGAGTTGATTAAAGTGTAGTCAGAGTACAGAATTTTAGTTAGTTGAAGTAATATGTATAGTCTGTGACTATTGGCTGCTGGCTGTTTGGCTACCAGGACATTTAACTGCCACACACTACAAGTTAATTCTAAGCTAGGCACAAAAGATTCCACCAAGTCTTTATTGTAAACATACCCAAAATACTTATGTACACAATATATAAATCTTGTATTATAATGCAAGTGTAACCAAAATACAACTGCCATCTAATTTACTTCTATGTTAAGGTCTATTTTGTTAATACACTAATAAAGAATGCATGCATATCCATACTTGACTGCCAATTGTGTAGTGATTAATAGAAGTTTTTATCTTTTATCAGGGTGTGTTTGGACAAATATGAAATTAATATGTAATCTTCTGAGAAATAACGTTTTTAGATCTTAAGTCAAAGTATCTTCTGCATTCTTTGTTCCTTGTTTTAATTACATATGCATTATAATATTACATTCACATCCATCTAATAATTGAAATTATTTAATAACATACCAAAAATAATCTAGTATATAATGCATAATAAGTGTTCTGGATCTCTTTACAATAAAATTATTTTATTGGCAGCCAACTGTTATGGTGGTCATATGGCAGTAACCAAATGTCCTGCTGGAATGTCAAATTTGGAGTGTTTTTATAACTCCAGTTTTCATAACCATGCTTGCTTGTAATATGCAAGACTGAAATATAATGTATTTATATAAACACTTTGATAGAATGAAGTTAAACTGCTTATCATAAGAAAGTTTTTGTTATGGACTTCCCTCCGAACTCCAAACAGGGGCTCTGCCCCTAAACCCCACGAGGGGGCCACTAGGCCTCCAGTTTATTGCTTTTTCATTACTTAATTGTGAGCCAATTTCGAGCCCTGGGATACTCTCATGCTGCCACTAATGATGTTAGTGGATGCATGTTCAAATAAGTAATATCAAACCTAGCTTCACAATATTCACACATTGATTAATTAAGGTGAAATCTTGAAAGTGTCAAGTGTGTTTCTAAAAGATAAATATGTTTAACTTTTTAATTAGAATTCTCCATTTAGCACTACAATAATGTATAGATGAATTTTGATAGATACAGTAGTTGAGAGGGGAATCCATCTTCAGACCAGTTTCAGGGTATTTGCCCCTCATCAGTACAGAATAGGAATCAAACATGCACCCCAGCGATCTGTGAGAGAACCCACCTACTACTGGACCACACCCCATCTGTCTACTACCGTGTCTGACTTGTAATGTAAGCCCTTCACTGCAGTTGCACGATTAATATTAAGTCTTATTTATCTGGAGTTTCCTCCTGATTACATTATGTGCAGTTGTGCAACTGTAGTGAAGGGCTCATATTACAAGTTAAAAATAGTAGTTGACAGGCCTGGGGTGGCCTAGCTGTAGGTTGGATCGCTCACAGATTGCTGGGTTGCATGTTCAATTCCTACTCTGTATTTATTAAGGGGAAATACTCTGAAACCAGTTTGCAGATGGATTTACCTGTCGATTACTGTGTCTATTAGATTTCATCTATACACAGGTTTTTAATGTATCCTATAAAAAATGTGAAGTGTAAAAATAAACTATTCTGTACTGAAATTTATGTACAGTATAAGTATACATAAAAGTATGCTTTCTTATTATAGGTATATCTTTACTTATTCTTACAAATTTGTTTACAGTCGGGATTGGAAAGGTTAGTCATTTTTCATTGATATTGATACATTTTTTAATTAATTTTTTATTAATTTCATATCTATTATTTTTTATTCATTTTTATTAAATAAGACAGAAATTGCAGTTTAATTTATAGACAGCATTACATTTGAATATGAACATAAAATCAATGTTTAAATAATGTATCCTTAAATTGTAGAATTATCATTGCTTTTTTGTCTCTTTTTCAGAGTAAATTCTCTTCCTGACAAATTGCCTGCTATAGATTGGGAACGCTATAGTAAAATAGTACCAATTCCTGGTTTGGTTGAAAAATTCAAAAAAGAGGTGTGATGCATTATATGTTTTAAATTTTTGGAAATTGTTCCATTTGTTTTGCTGTTTGAAGCTGTACATATATTTTATACAATGCTGTGCAATTATCATAATTTATTATTACATACCTGTGAATCTTCCACTATTTAGATGATAACCACTATTTTAGAGACACCTTTGATCATGATATTTTTGCAAATCCTTAATTTTATATATTTTTTAATACTTATTCTAATTAAATTACTAAACTCTTAAACTTCAACTTTTAGCAGTTAAATGTCAGAAACGTCATTCGTTTTACTGGTATCAGTACATATAATATATTAGATTTTTTTAACACAAAATGATTATCTCCCTTATAAATCCTCCTGAGTTTGTTTTATGTTTTTAAAATTCGGAGGTCTTTGCCCCCCTATCCCCACCAACAGGGTTTCGCCCTGAACAGCACTAGGTGGCCTTAAGCCCCATAACCACATGTGCACTAAGGCATTTTTTAGTAAAACTTCATTTCTGATTTAATTTCTGCGATAATCGTTCAACATTCACAATTATGTTATCAATCAATAGTATAATTTTTTAATATTTTATTTCCGTATAGTCTCAAGTTTAATATTTTCAAAAAATATATTATAAGGTAAATAGGTTTATTATATAGATAAATTAATTGTAAATGTCAATTATTATTCAATTGTAAATGGAAATTTTTTTTCTTTGTAATTTCCATTTTTTTAGTTTGAAGCTGCCCAAGTGGCCTACCCTAAGGATACTGCAAACTGGAAAGCCAAAGTAGATGAAGAAGAGCAAAGTGGAGTAAGTAAAGCTGCTTTTATCTAAGTAATGTATATTTTTATTAATGTGGTTCTGAATGACACAAATAATATTTTTGGTATATTTTATAGGTTAAGCGGCATGTATTATAAGTGTCATTTAATTAACGCATTTTGAATTTTTTTATTCAAAATGAGGCCTGTGATTATTTATAAATTCCTAATTTCAAGCTTTTTTTTTTATAGATTTCTTCTTGCGTATCATTAATTACAGTATTTCTTACCGGTGATATAACAATCACAGGCCTAAAAGGTTAACTCTAGTTTTCCGTATGTCTGGTTTTTCACATTAGTACTGTATTTGTGAGAGATTCAGTCTGTGAGCAATATATTTTCTGATTTACTATTGCACGAAGAATTTACTATATAATTTATTTAATTTAAGGTTCTCCATAATTTTATTCATTTCCTGCCTATTTATTTTTTCTCGTTAGAGAGATAATCATTTATATTATGAAAACTGTGTACAATAACGTTTTACAGCTAATAGAATACGATAACTTTTTCTTAGTTTGACGACTACCTATTTTTCTTTATTAAGTAAAAATTAAAAAACATTTTTATTACATAACGGCAATCTTCATTAAAAGAAAGGTGGCAAAACATAACCACTATTTTTATTTATTTATTTGATTTTTGATAATTATTGATTTGACGTTTTAAACCCTATTGTGAATAAGTAATATAATAAGTTGCAAATATTGTTATCTAAATAATGTATATTCTGTACCATAGGTCTTATATATAAGTTTGTTTTTCTTTTTACAGAAAGCTTTGGCCAAACGTCATTTGGCAGCCTGTGATAGAATAAAGAACAGTTCCCAACAAATGGTATATAAATAAATAATGTTTAATTTAGTAAATATGCAATATACTATATCATTTTAAAACATCTTAGCGGAGTCAATAGTTTATCTTTTTCAAAAATATAGGTTCCTATTTTTTCAACTTCATTATGGTTTACGGCATAAGTGTTGCTTTTATTTTCACACATAGTGTGGGTTATATCGTGCATGGTTACAGTGGTAATGAAACTCGAGGTCCCCTTCCAGAGTTGTTAGTTTGATTTATTAATTTTTTAAAATTTTCAAATGGTTATTTTTAGATCATTTTGTTTTATAATGTATTAAGTCATCATATGTTCAAAGTAATATTTATTAACAGATACTAAAAAATTCAGAACGCGAGAAGTTGATTTTGTAATTTTCTGTCAAATTTTGGTGGGTCAATTTTATGCCCTGGTGCTTATCCGATTATTGTGTACTATCTCTATGTTGCGTAGTATTACTGCAGCAAAATGATTAGTAAATAAAGGTACCATGGATTGATCAATATTTCATCTTAATGAACTAGTTCCAAATTTATTGTATACCACATAATATCTGCATTTTAAGCGAAGTTTGTTGTGAATTAGTACATATTATGTGGTGTATTTTCCAAGTCCAAATGATTTGCTTATTATTAATTGGTTCTAAGTGTCTCGAAATAGACACAATTTCGCGTCTGAAACAAAACTGAATAGAAAAGAAGAAAAATTGGGGATAGACGCAATTGTTCTATAAAAAATTTCAAAATATTAAATGTTAGTTATTTAAAATATTGTGTGTATATTATTATATTAAACGTCAAAGTCAAAGTTCTTTATATATCCATATTACATAATTATTAAACATTCTGCTCTAGTATCGTCAGAATTTGTACATTATCCTACTGCTGTACATATAATGTATTTTCATGTCAGATGGACTCGTTGGGCCTTCTACCCAAAATCGAAGAGATGTCCTACGAAGTGGCAAAGGCATTCTTTCCGCAAAGTGTACCCTCACCTGATGCTGAGTATTTCAAGAATAAAGAAAGAGAAGTTCATCACGATTAGTTTTTATCATTACTCTTGCGCGCTCTGTAGTACATAAATTGTGCACCTAGTTATTCACAATGTTTTATGTTAAAGATTTCTTTCAAGAATAATGTACTGTAGTCTTAAAAAATTAGGCGTACTTATTGTTTAGTATGGCAAAAACGTGTGAGGCCTTCAGGCATAATTTTGTGATTTTCAATTAATAAAGTTTGTATTTACAACTTTTTTCTGTTTATAATAATTTGTCGCACCTGTTTAATGATATGTGATTTAATAATTTAAAATTTTTATTTCTAATTGAGAGGAATTCCGATTGAGTAGTTTTATAGCGTCAACCACAATCTACGCAAAAATGTTTATTTTTGAATTAAACATTCATTTTCAACTAGTTTTTTTTAACTATATTATTGAAGTGATTGAACATTCTGTGGGCCAAATGTTTGATAAAATATTATTTTATAAGTAAATAAATGTGTCGCACTTTTTTTCGCAACACAATATAAATGTGTCGCATATTGCACTACATCAATATTGCGTTTCTTAAATTGTATTGTGCTTTTCGCGTTTTCGGTTCTTATAGGGCGGCGAATGGGACTTTATATAAATTTTAACATTTATTAAAATAAATGTTTACTCAATAAGTACTTATGTTTATGATAATGTACTATATTGTAAAAAAATTTAGTTGGTTGTCTATGGATATAATTAAATCCGTTTAATGTAAAATATCGGTTTCTGTTTTATTTATATATAAAAATCTTTCATTTTATATAGTTATATATATAAATTTATAAATATATATATTTATATAAAGTTAATACATAAAAACTGGAGATAATTGCGCCTATATATTTTAATTATAGAATAAGTCTAAGAAAATTTGGAACTTTCAATCTAGTTTACGCCTGATTTGTCAACTAATTGATAATTAATTTTTGTGATTATTTTTATTATGGTATATTAATGTTGGCTAATTCAAATAGAAAAATACTAATCTATTATCAGTCAATAAGTTTAGCAAGATTGAAATCCATAAATATTGGCAATTATATTTTCTATAGAGATTGTTGATTATAATATTGGTATCCTCGGTGCTTGTCTAATATTAATTAATACAAATGTTGACTACTGTGACATGACTATAAAAATTATATTTTATTCTAGTTATAATTTATTCCGTTTTCATACTGCCATAAACTATAGATATATCGTATACTTAATGTTTGGACAAGATTCATAACATTAAATAAAGTTCTAAATTAAAAAGTTTTAGTGTATACCTACACTAATAAAAATAGCGCAATGAATCAGATAATAAAGTATAATATGCTTTCCTATGGGTATTTATTCTATTTGTTATTGATATTTAAACAGTTATTGATAATTATCAGAACTACTATAATTTATTGAATGTAAACAAAATGTATTTTAAATCTTAGGGTAAGACTATTGTGAAAAAGTACGTGACAGATCTAATCAATTAACTTACAAATTCTATATTAATACTATTACTGACTGGTAAAATTATTACATTATGTTATAATTAAATCCCAGTAAAAAATACATTACTTGATATAATATATAGATATAAATAAACAAGTCTATTTGATAAATGGACGATCAGATACTATTGAACAACAAACCGAAGATATTATAAGTTGCATAATAAATTACTTTAAGCATAATTATATAATAATTAAGTATTATCAATAAGAGATATATTTATTGACTGAACTTATTCAAAAATATGTAACGAATATTAATTAAACTCTTCGTTACCGTGGGGTGCTATACCATATTTGGGCCGCCAACGGTATCGCAACAACAACAATACCATATACCAGTACTATATTAATTTGATGTTAATATGTTATTAGTGTTTCTATCTAAAGTGTTATACTTCACAAATTTTCATACTTATTAGATGTCTCAAGTTATTTATATAAATTATTATCAAAATATATAGGTAATAACATATGTTATGGAGGAAACTTTTTATAAAATACTGACCTTTTTTTCCCATGCAGTGGCGTGCTTAACCAACCCATGATTGTTATTCATTTATTTTATTCCATTTGTAAAATCATTTAATGTTTATGTGGCTCATATATATTATATGAAATACTAACAAAATAATAAATTATACTATTATATGTGACCATGCATGGGTAATATTCTAAATCAAATGTTTTATGATATACCATTGGGTAATGATTCAATTATTGTTTTAGCCGATATTGCACTTCTATCGGGAAAGGGTTTTCTATTAACGGCCTATAATGGTCCGACGATTCCACTATAAACCAATATCGTTTCACTGTTGCATTGTTGGCCAATTATCAAGCAATACAATGTTATTCGCTTACGATTAGACCATGACTTTTTTCTGTGACTGGGCAGTGTCATACAATAATGGGATTGTTCAACAAAGTTTTACAAGCAATTGGAAAAAATGAAAACAAAATGTTCGAGACATATTTGTATGGCAATTTTTTGACGAAAAAGCGGTAACTGAGTGCTGTTTCTTCACAATTTGTAAACTAATCACCAGCTTCAGCTGTGAGAGAGTCTTCTGAGAAGCGAGTTTGTTCTTATGTTGAACTATCAATTATTGTATTGGGCTAGATTTATTTATTAGGAAAATGCTTTTATCGGTATAATTGTCCATCGCGTCGTTCACATTTAGGGTAACTATAAAAAAATTAGACGAAAGCATTGTATACATACGAGGAAATGTTCACAATTTTCATACACAACTTTTTTCAATAATAATTGTAAATTTGCACAAGTTAGTCGAGCGCATATATATATATATCCACATCGAATTTTTATTGTCATAATCAAAAATCCTTTGTGATAATTTCTTTTCATCAACTGTGACGACGGAATCAGTGTTGTGATTTGTGGAAAGTAGGATAACAGATTTATTTTTAGGAACATAAGAGACGATTGTTGCGTTTTCTTAAAATCCAAAAATGTTGGAGTGCTAGCTGTATATAAATAGCCGCGATGCGGATGGCCGGGCGTATATTATCCATTGCGGAAGCTCTTTATTGTTCTATTATCGAACTGTTCCGGTCATCATGATTTGGTGTCTCAGCAGTGTCTTAAGACACTTACCAAATTTCTTAACTCGAAAGTAATATTATGTTGTGTTTCTTACGAGACAAAACAATAAAGTACAATAACTACATATTGAAATTATATGTTCAAAATGCGTATATCCAGCTTGATCAAAAAATACTATTATTTGTATTATAATATTTATACAACATACCTTTTTGATATATATAATTCTAATGCATTATTATATATCTGAGCTGTAATTCAAGTATTGTACAATACACTAATAATATAGTGGAGTGCAATAACACCACAATGTTAAACGACGTAATGTGTTTGTCTTGGTATAACTAATAAATATTAAATAAAACATTTTATATATAATATATTAAAAAGTATTTATTAATTATATTAAATTTGTGTGATATTTAATTAATTAATTAATTTTAATAATATATTTATATTAATATTTTTTATTTAAAATAATTTTTATCTAAAATATACTTCAATAATTTAAATATACAAATATACAAATTTACAATTAATATGTTATTATTAAATCATAGATTTAAAACATAGCTACAATACACTAATATAATATAACATAATACTATATAGATACGTTAGTTACTATAGTTTAAATCTATGTACTAAATACTATAATTTAAAATCAATTCTGTCCGTGATCAATAATAAACTAAAAAATAAATCAAAATGTTATCAAACATACTTTTAATTAAACATTTTTAGAGACTGTTCTGAAATGACGTCACGCTTTTTAGAGATGTGACACCATATTGGTGGTGTCACCCTTCTCGAGCGTGACGTCATTTCATAATAGCCCCTTAACTACGAAATATTAAAAAAATAACTATTAGTTTATTATAATTAATAAATTATTAAAATAGCTTTTATTGCTTAGAAATAAATAATTATCATTAGTTACAAATACCGCACAAATTGAAAACAATAAATTTCAATTTAGTCTTTTATACTCTCTGGAGTATTATATTATAAAAATACCTAAATGAACTATTAAAGCGTATTATGAAATCATAATCAGACTTTTCGATAAATTAGCCCTTAAAAAGACACTATCATAACGTTATATTAAGAAGCATGAGTAAGGGTTATATCTGGTTCTATATGCTGACAGTGTCAGTATAGAATCAGAAATGATTATACAAATTTACTTTAGTAAATGTAAATTAGATAGCAAAAACAAGTTTGACATATGGTAATTTTAGAGCAGATGCAATTAGCTTAAGTTGACACTGAGTTTGTACATTTTATACTAGCTTTTGATTTATTCCTGCAGGATTAAAATGTCTTTTTTGTTATTTCCCCGCCACTCTATATTTTTAATTCTGCGGTAAAATATTTAATAAATTTATTTTACAGGATATTTTTAAAAGGGATATTTGCATGTTATCATTTATTTCATCATGGTGGCTGCTAATAATTATCCAGTAGTTTCCAAAATGAATGTCAGTGACCTTATTATAGCAACCATTATTAACACCCCAACTACAATGCAATTTTTAAAGACACATCGCCTTTTATTTTCTGTGAAGTTGTGTCCATGCTGTCAAAGAAACATGATATCTTTAAATCATTTAACTTTGGCTTAATTATGTGACTTTTAATTAGGATTAAAGTACATTTGACTTAATAAACTATATATCTAACTTATCAAAATATTAGATTTTTAATAGTTTAAAATATTTTATAACTAATTTATTATTAATCTATTGCCTTCTTTAAACCTTATCCTCATTCAGATTTAATTTACTTCTATGTCATAGGTACATAGCTTGAATACAATAACAGGGTTCTCACCACTCAGGAAAACTTTAATTTTCCTAGGTTTTCTGGGAAAAATCCTAGGTATTTCAAAATCTTTAAATAAAATAATATTGCCATCTAAAATATTTTTTTATATTACAATTATTTTCTATATAAACATATTTCTATTTATTTCTCATTTGTATTTTTTGAATAAATATTTATATCTAATAATATTTTTATCTAATTTTTTTAGTGTAGGCCTATTTTACTTATTTTTTATTAATTGTAAAAGTGTTTATTTGTAATTTTGCTGTGATGCCAGATGATAAACGCAATCAGTGTTGTAAAATTCCCAGAGTGATGGATGTGACAATTATCAATTGTTTTGTTAATGTGAACTTTACTGTCAAACTGAAACCTACAGCACCAGTTTTATACCGCAAGCTAAATCTTACCTCTGTACTAACATTAAACCATATTTACTATCCTAACTTTTATTTAACTCTATATACGTCTATAGACCCATCTTCAATTAGTGTATATGCTATAATTTATTCTTATCGTGTTTTTTAGCATATAATTTAATAACATGCTCTCATCTGCCGATCAAAAACTCTTAAAACGGAATTGGCAAAATTGGATGTAGCTCTAGAGAAATCGACTGTATTATCAATTTTAAAATAAATCGGAAATTTGATAAATAAGGAAAGAAAAATATCAGTGTAATATATTATGTTTAAAAATATGTTTCTTTTCCTGAAACTGTTAATTTCAGAAAGAAATCGAAAAGAAAATAGACGCTAAAAGGTTATTCTTTCTATTATTATCAAACATACTTTTGTGTACACGTATCAAACTGTGATTTTATATATCTTATGTTCAATGTGTAATATTTTTGTAAATTTAGAAAATCAAAAAACACCTAGCCGGGATACCAGAACAAAATTCCTTAAATACAGCCGCTTTCAGTTGCACAATGAATTAACTAGTGTTGCAAATAACTTAACATAACCTAGCTAGCTATGTCAATGTTTAATCGAAGTCAACAAATTTAGATGCTCAATAAAATCCCCCGATAGTCTATTTTTGGCAACATATCGAAAAGAACTGCAATACCGTGGTTTACTAGTATATTTACAAAATGTGAGATATTTCAGCAACATAATTTCTTCGGCCATCCACCAGAACTGTTGCTGTGAAAAAAGCATTACTGAACTAGGCATTATTTAAATATTTATTATATTGTTGTTGTGTTCCGAAAATATTTTAAAATAGTCTTATTTTTTTAATAAATTATCTAATACTTTATGGTACTTTTGAAAAGCGGAAATGGCAATGAATAAATAATTTGGTGTCTATCTTCGCAAATGTAACATTTCGCGGGACCTAAATAAGTGTTGTTTATACAACTTTCATAAATTTGTGATTATTAATATCGACAGTCATCGATTTTTGCCTTTAATTTGACTAATATTGTCTTTTTTATAAATAATGACAGTTTTTGTTTTGAGATTGTATATACCAGTGATAAGCTTGTTTATCCATAAGCCAGAACTGCATTTATTAAACTTAACTATAGCAAAATTGAGTAATGCACCTTTAGGTATAAGAAAATAACCAACAATTCATGAATCTGTTTCAGTTTGGGGCTTCAGTTTCACAGCGGTTATGATCATCAGCTTGGCAGGTCTGGTAGTGGTGGCGATCATCCCCATCATGCACAAGTCCTTCTACAACATACTAAGTCAGTTCCTCATCGCACTGGCTGTCGGCTCTTTGGCTGGCGATGCCTTGCTTCATCTTATGCCTCACGTGAGTAGTCGAGTTGTTGATGCTGGCATAATTAGTGTACTCTCAAGGTGTACCAATAAATATGTATTGCTATGTACCGATTACGTAGAGATTGTGTAATGATAGACAAGCCCACTTAGGTTGACGTATAGTTTTACAGAGGTTTTAATCCCTTAGTTCAGTTTATGACTGGTTTGGCCTTTGAACAGTCAGCTATGTCTGCTATTCTTCATTATATATATATAATATATGTCTACGTGTATGTGTTTTTCGTTTAAGTCATATTTCAGAATCAGTTATTGGATAATAATTGATCAGGAAATTATGTCTCATCCAGCCAGCCAAGATAGCCCTATTTTTAATATAACATAAAGAAAGAATTTTTTAAGACGTGTGTTTCTTTTCCTGAAACTCTGAATTTCATAAAGAAATCGAAAAGAAAATAGACACTAAAAGGTTATTCTTTCTATTATTATCAAACATACTTTTGTGTACACGTATCAAACTGTGATTTTATATATCTTATGTTCAATGTGTAATATTTTTGTAAATTTAGAAAATCAAAAAACACCTAGCCGGGATACCAGAACAAAATTCCTTAAATACAGCCGCTTTCAGTTGCACAATGAATTAACTAGTGTTGCAAATAACTTAACATAACCTAGCTAGCTATGTCAATGTTTAATCGAAGTCAACAAATTTAGATGCTCAATAAAATCCCCCGATAGTCTATTTTTGGCAACATATCGAAAAGAACTGCAATACCGTGGTTTACTAGTATATTTACAAAATGTGAGATATTTCAGCAACATAATTTCTTCGGCCATCCACCAGAACTGTTGCTGTGAAAAAAGCATTACTGAACTAGGCAACCCACATCCAGTCATTTACTCATTTACAAATGATTTGGTTCTAAGTGTTCATTTAATCTACTGTTAAAAACTTATCTTGGTAGTATTTACGCTGTGTAAACGTACTTCGATAATGCAGGTTTAATTGACTTCATAAATTCTGATAATTGTGTATAAACCAACAGCTTTACCATTCACTTGGTGTCAAAATTAATGTCGGAAATTACAGATTAAGTTTGGATTTTTAATTGATGTTGCAAGTTGTTTATGTTTTAGTTAATATTATTGTGGGGCTTCAACAAAACACCACTATTCTACATATTTTGAATATCATGTATCCAGGGGGTATAACATTTTGAACGTTTAGACATTATCATAATATTATACTTGAATATTAAAGTCAAAATCAATAATGATCACTAAATATGTCATAATTTTATGACTATCTCGATTCTGAGTAATTTATGTTCACTAGTAGCTCATTCAAATTGTTTCGCTTATCAGTCGCTTAGTCATGGATATTATTTCTATTTACTTTTTAATGAGTATTTCTGAGTGGAATAAATACTCTTTTTTTACTGAAGTAGTACACTTGGCAACACTTAGCAACACACGAAACCCTAAACTAATTATATTAAATCTATTTGATGATGTAAATAATTTTAATTTAAAATAAAGTTCAGTATAGTTTTAGTCTTTAGTACTGGCATAATTTGAAACTGTTAGGTATTCATTCTTCTGTCTGATGTACAGTTTTATGCAAAGTTGTTAAGTTTGAAAGGAGATTTATTTGTTTGAAAACGAATATATTATGTTGAATGATTACTTTTTATTATTATGTATTTCTTTGCTTGCAACGTTTAACCTAAAAAAACTATATAAAATGTTTGGTTCTAGATATGGTAAATTCTGACCTCAACACCAATTATTGATTAATAAATTGTGTTAATCTTTGGTCCATGACCAATAGGCCCTGGTACCCCACGAGGTTGAAACCAGTGGGGGCGTCCACGAGCACGGCTCCTCCCATTCGACAGTGGTATGGAAGGCGCTGGTCGCTCTCTTCGGCATTCATCTCTTTTTCTTCACCGAACGGCTCACCATTCTCTGTCAGAACTCCAATTCCCGGAGGAAGATGAAGAGGGTAAGTGGCCGCGCTTGAGGCGGTACCACTAAGTTAATTAAATTTGAGTTACTAATTATCTATCAACAATTCTCAAATACCCATTGACAATTTGCTAAATACCTTTCGTCAATTCCTAAATAATATATCTTCAATTAGTATTCATGTGGTACATATCGATAGTTGCCAATTGCCTACCAATCCGCAAAATGGTACTGTTTTAACTACTATAGGCGCTTACCGAAATCTAAGTTACTGGACAGGACTCTTAAGAACTGACAGCTAGTCTACTCATTTTTACGCAATATAACTTTATTTTCAATTAAAATTAATTTTTTAACTCAGAATTTAACTGGGTATTTTTTTATAATAATAATAAGTTTTATAATTCTTGCTGTTTATAAGCAATATTGCTTGTTTTAAATTTAGTACATTTGATTATGTCACTTCAAAATTATTAAAAAATTAAATAAGGATATTTTGTTGTAATATACGATTGCCAAACATCATGGCTTTATACCACAATGCAATAAGCACCATTTGTGTTTAACATACAATATCCAATTACCGTATTGTGCACACATTCTGATTTACTTATGATAATAACTTAACAACTGACTTATGATTAACTTAACTCACTTACGATGAACTTAACTGACTTTTGGTGAACTTAACTTACTTATGATGAATTTAACTGACTTATGATGAACTTAGCTGACTTTTGGTGAACTTAACTGTTTTATGATAAACTTAACTAACTTTAAATGAACTTAACTGACCGACTTGATTAACTTTACCGACTTATGATGAACTTAATGAACTTTTGGGGAACTCTTACTAACATAGACCAGTAGGAACCGATGGAATCTTGAGTTTTTTAAGCTAGATACTCTACTTTTATATTTATCTACAGAAAGAATACACTCTGTAGGATATATAGCTAGCTGAATAGATAGCTTGGCTAGATAGATAGTCTGCTGCTAAATGTTTTCTCTAGCTTCTACCCCGTGGTAACACGGTACCTTTATTAATGACTTATTTATTTATGATTTACCTTTGTGAAGAGATACTCGCAATATTGTTATGTCGATCTTTTTATGTGTTACTCTATATTATAAGTAACATGATTATACATACATTTTCAATTTCGTTATTCGCAATTTGTGTTATGAACAGTTTTCCCAATTTACAAGATAGGAAAAGAATGGAATGTTTTCTGTTTATATGAAACATTAGAATCATAAAACTGATTAATAATATTTCGTTAAATAGTCATAATATAAACGCGCAAAATTCGTTTCAATTTCGACATGAGAAACATAGAAAAATATTTGTCATTTGATCACTGTAGGCCTACTAGATGTCTTAGAGTGATTCCTCAAATGTAGCTTTAACGAATTATGCATTCAGTATAATTATAAAGAAAATCTTTTACATATTTTCTACTCATAATTACGAGAAAATTATAAAAACGCGGTGATGTTTATACTATTATTGTATGCTAGGTGCGTATGCTTTACTGTCAAAACCTAGGCCATTTATTAAATTCCTAAATTTAGAAAAACATTGCTCATAAAAAAAATATTTTGTTAATGTTAATTATATTTTTGTTCACTTTACTAACTTACAGAACAAAATATTATACATATCAAAACTTAACAACTAAATTGTATCGAATTAAACATTTAATTGTAAAATATAATATCCATTAAAAAATTAAATTATTTTATAATAGTTTTATTAACTTGAACAACACCTTTTTGAGTGTGTTCAATGTGGCAAAATTTGTGAAACTTCAAAGATGTTAAATAACGTTTTTTAAATATTATTTTTATGACCTTTTTGCTAATTGATATCTAATTATTGATTGTCACGAAAATGTAGCAATGTTTCGATTATCCACGAAACCATTGATCTAGAAGATGGAGACTTGAAGCACCTATTCTGCTGTTTATAGTGCTACAAATCACCACCAATGACACCGATATGCAGCCTGTATCGTTGTGCTCTCGCCTCTACCGGAACCAAAGGTCCGCTAAAAGCATACGCAGCGTTATATGGAAGCTCTACAAAGTCAGGTCCGATATTCCGGTCTTGCTCTTATAATGATACATTGAAATATTTGTTTCTTTGGTCATTGAGATTAGATTATGTTAAATTATTTAAGATAAATAATAACAGGCTATGTCGGTGTGGAATATAATTGAATATACTGAAATATAGGTATTGAATACTTTTTACTTCCATAAACAAGTTTTGATTGTTAATAGTGTACATTTTTTGAAAAATATAAAATACTATTTAAAAAAAGAAAAAAATATATTTAAAATATATAACAATGTCACACAGTTTACTTTATTAATGTAGCCAAGAATTTTGAAAGTGTACGCACATCTCCAAAAGGGCGCACTTAACGTTACTAAATTAAAATTGAATTATTAAAGTGCATTACAAACGGCATTTATAGAGATATATCTGTCAGTGTCTGTCTCTTACCATAGCATTGACTCTTCTATTTTCTATGCATGTATTCTAGCTGCCTATTCTACATCTGCTTGCTACCAGTTATAACTTAATATTATAACTAATTCTCTGTCTAATCAGCATATTTTATATTATAGACCTTTCGAGTTTCTTTTCAACTAAATATCTATGAATACTATTTGTTGGTTACAAGGGCGCCAGACCAGCACCAGTTCAGCTGTACGCCAGTTTACTAGCGTACATACTGGCTACGCCTCTAAAAGCCATTATTTTTATCACATTAATATTAAAGATTGAACCGATTAAACTATTGTAGGCGCCAGATAGAAAATTGTTGAAATATTTTTTAAATAATATTGCTTAATGATGATTTGATCAACAGCTATTTATTCTGTTAATGCTGCCGAAATAGTTCAATAAATTATAACAGTTGCCGTGTGGTGAACATGTTGGTTACTTTTAAAAACATAATTTTGTAATACATATTGATTCTACCTTCACTTGCACTATAATTGAATCTGTGTTTTGAGGTAGCCTCCTATCAAGCGAGGTTTGTTTAAGCCCACGAATTAATATATTTTTGAGGATAACGAAATCCCTCCAACGATGAATCGATTTTTTAACTTTTTAGTTATTAGTAGGCCTACGCACCTTTTCAATTTCAGTGTTTCAATCAACATGATGTTTAATTATTATTTACAGGCTGGTGCAAAAGTCTCTGGACTATTTATTTATTGAAAAAATATATTGAAAAAATAGTTCTAAATTTATTATATATATTTATAAACACATACATATTGTATACAGTTAATTCTTGTAAATTCCTAATTTAATTTTTGGAATTCCAATCGCACCATATTTATTCTGTTATTTTAACAGTTATTATAATGTTGTTACAAAAAAATTGAATTTAATCCGCCTAAAACCTTCGAAAGCCTCTCAAAAATTATCACATTTCTGCTGTACGAGCTTCAATTATGATACATTTAATTATTGTCGAATCTGTTTAGAATAGGTAATTACGTCATACTCAGGATATCCTACCCACAACCTAGAATACCATCTGAACAAGTTTGTCGTTTGAACATTTTATAATGGAAAATTGTGGAAAATCTTGATTTCTTAAATATAATTTTAAAAATAAATCCACATTTAGTTATATTAAGAATAATATGTTTGTATTATTTTCGAATTTATCTAAATTTCAAAATATCTAAAATTATTTTTGTAATCTTCATCTAACTAATCAACTATAAATCAAGTTCTCTTTTACCTCTCTCTCACTATCTCTCTCTCTCTCTGGTTCAGAGGCGGCACGAAGACTTCGACGCATTGGAAGCACGCAACAGTCATATCAGTCATCGGGAGGGTGAGAAAGAGCGGGGTCATTGGAGCGATGATAGCCACCATGATGATAATCATCACAACCACAAGGTAACCAAGGCTACTACTGTTGCCATGGGCACTAGCTGCAAGCTGTGCTAGTGGAGTCATTTTGTGTGCAAGTTCCAATGTATATCACTACAAACATATTATTTACTGCGTATTACTAAACCATTTTTAAACTCATAATCATAATATAAATTTTATAAAATGGTATCGTATTGCAAATTTTATTAAATAAATAGTTTACTTTTCATAAACATATCAGTTAGTGTATTTAACGAGACGCTAATAACATTATATTATATTACATTAATAAAAATAATGTAAATGTTACACAGAAATAGGCTGTTGTGTTTTCAATAATTATTTTATCGATGTTGTGCCGCTAATTTATTTTAGTTGTTGTTAAATATATAATATTATGAAAGAATTCAATTAAATAAAACGCTTCTTATATGCAAATTGACCAATAATATTAATCATACTCTATAATTTAATTATAAACACCGTTGATGATAAATTTGGATATTCAGTCAATATAATAGAGTACATTGAGAGATCATTTGATAATAAGCGTACTACCTGCAAATAGTATACAAACATAAGCCAAAGTAAAATAATTCATATTAACAGAATAAATCAAATTATCTTATACCTAAATAACTTATATAACTTTCTAATGTAAGAATATTTACTACTTAAAACATTGTCAGTCCTTTAAATTGTCTCATGAATATCGAAGAATTCTGAGAAACTTAATTAGTAGGCTGGATTACATTTTATAAATAATATTCTTAAAAAGGAAATTATTTTCAGTCTGGTTATGTTTTATCTTGTACATATTTTTAAATTCTCTTCTATGTACGTCAGAACGTATAGTAATGATCAATCTAATTGACCCCCTTTCCCTTCTTATAATTTTCTCAATTCTGGAATATCTATCTAGTATTCCTTTTTTACAGCTTCCGTTTATGTAATTATTGTCCTCTGCAAATGTATGAGGCAATTTCTGTGATCTAAGTAATTTACAAGCGAGTAGACGGTTTAGCATGTGTTTAATCTATAATTTTGCGAAATACTGCGATAGCGAGTGACGATGGTTATTAACCTTAGATAGATTGTCAGTATTTTATCAGGCGGTGTTGGCCTGATGTTTACAATATTAGGTAGGCTACACTCACTCGTACTTTTGAACATTTCCAAAATCGGTGATTGATTTCTACTATTAATCCTTATTTCATAATTATGTACTGAGACTGAATATCTTCATTTTATCTATCGTCTAGCCTAATGTCTATCGGATCCCCTTTTTTCTTTGTAAATTGATGAGTCACTATTTTACCATCCCCACTATTTACCTTACTTTAGATGTTTAACTAATGAGTCATTTTTTACTTCAAGTATTCAGGATTTATAATACTCAGAAGTTACTCTCACTAACTGTAGTGATCACGACAAAAATTACTTTTAAATATCAAAATATTTCTAGATTATCATATTCTATTCTATTCCATTCATCGACACCATCACAAAACGTTTTATTATAACATCAAGAAAAATACTAGGAAAGCCAACATTCTGAACTCCAGAAAGGTCAAACAAAAGGAATGTATTATCATCAAACTGTAAATATATATATATATATATATATATTAATGTTTACAATCCAAGCATAAATTACTTAATATACACTATGTACTGTAAATTAAAACAGGCCTGGAGTGAAAAGATAGCACGTCAAACATGGATTTAAAAGACAGTTTACCAAATCCAAAAAGCAGAAACATATGAGTTGAGGACGGACTAGATCATAAATATGAACCCGCGTAACCAATTGATTTATATATATATAAAGGTGAGGAAGAGGTGACAAATCAACTGTGCAGAACTTAGAACTCTGAGCAATATTATGAACTCTTTTACAATATTGTTTTCAGTCGTTCCTTCGATATTTCCGCTTTCTTTAATAGAAGTAAAGTTGGTTGGAAGCGATTGATATTTAATTAATGTAGTATTATTTATAAAGGTAAAACCTGCTCACACCTACCGTTTAGTCGTATTTTCTGCTGTAGTAAAGGAAAAACGATAGAAAATTATATACTTTTAATAGTAATATCATGTTCAGTAACATTTAAATACATACTACGGTTAATTTAAAAAACTGCAGCAATTTGTATGGCAAAATACGGGTAAATATTTTTTTGCGATACAGTGTAACTATTACTAAAAGGAATGTCGTTTATTGTTCCTCCATCTAATAGCTCATTCGTGATCATTCCTTTATCTCATTCTAAATAGTTTTACGTCCTCACCTGCCAATTTAGCGTCAAATAATATAATATTAAAATAAGCTAGCTCAATGTAAATTTGCTAATTATCTATGTGTAATGAGTTATCAAAATATTTTAATAAATTAAAATTATAGTTTTTTATGCATTGTATTAATTGTTTTAGTGTTCGAAAGTTCAAAACAAAGCATTATATTTAGTAACAAAAATAGAAAGGTAACATAATGAAAAAGATTATTTGGTATTGTGGGTATTTATTGCTAATTTTTTTACGTATATAATCACTTATGTACTAAAACTCTAGGAACCACCGCAATCCATACGGGTATTTATAAAAAATATCTTAGATATTTCGTTTTATGAATGCAACTGACGACAACTTTACCATGCATTTTTACATTGAATCAGAATGGTACCACTTTAATATTATATTGTATGTCCCTACGGGTATTATACAATCGTTTCATTGTTAAGCGCTGTGGGGGATCCAAATTTTGGTAATAAAGTATAGTATTACTAATTTAATCTAATTGTCCATATAACTTTTTAGTGAAATATCGTAAGAATGCCGCTAGCTATACTCTACAGAAAATGTCTGCTTGTATATGACGTCAATTCCGGTACTGTAATTTGACTTCAGCACAAATATGAATGAAATGTCTGTGATGATCCTATCTTCCAGACAAGCAGGACCAGTATCGGCAGTCAACCCTGTAATCAACCCACAGTACCTCAGGACAATGCAACCTGTCCCGATGCTATGGACCGTAAGTCGTCGTTAATACACACTCTATAGCATGCTGCTGCCTGGTATGCGGCATTACAGTCTGCTAGCTCTGTAGCTTACCCAAAGGAGAATGTATTGATGTAGTTACAGCCCGTTAATGAATAAAAACACGATGTGACTATTAATTTGTGTTTGTTATTTTGTTAATATGTAACAGTCTGCGAGAATAGAGGGAACGCTTCAAAGGTCACCGCAATGACCTGAGCGGAAGTAGAAACACTATCAAGGTTAATTATCAAAGCACACCATTGTTGTTTATTGATAACAATGTTTACAAATATAAGGGACTGTTGTTTTTTGGGGGAAACTGAGCAATAACATGGTTTAATTTTAGATTATTGATTTGAATATGTTCAGATTATCCGGAGATTAGTTGGTACTGATTGGCTAAATCAAACTTCAAACTTTGAATAATTTATTATCGCAAGAGTACTGTTTCCTGTATTTATACTATAATATATATATATTATTCAAACGATTTACGCCTTAACTCGGGACTAAATAAAGAAAAAGATTATTTACATTAGTCGTAGAACCACTTCGTGGACAAGTTTTATATGGATTAATTTTTAGCAATATTTTATCTCTGTTATTAACATATATACATGGGAATTTCCCATATCTCAGATATGCAAATTTTCCTCTGTCAAAATATGAAATAACATTGCTATGACATCCGTTAAACTCTGAAAATAGAAGGTTTGTGTTTAACACTGACCTGATGGAATCATAGGGAGCTTCTTTTTAACATTTAACTTCTTTTTATCATTAATTTTATAAGTTATTTTTTAATTTTAATAAATTATTGTTACGTTTTATATTATTTATATAATCAATGTTTTATTTTTCTCTAATATTGTGGATTTTTTGTTGTACGTGTGATGTGTTTAACTTGTATTGTTCATGACGAGACAGTTAGCTCTGGGTTTAATTGGTACTTTTATTATTATCACCATTTTCATTTATAGCCTAGGCGATTTTAATATCAATATACACATACGTATATGTCACAACTGATTTGAAGTTTCATTGCAGTTAAGACCATAATTTAAATAATAAGCAATTAATGTAATCTGAACCAGTCTGTAGAAACGATGTGTCGAAAACATAGCTTCGGAACATTCGAGGGCGCCTAGTATAATGTAGTTTTTCTACTATAATAGTATGATGAAATATTTATATGGTTTTTGCTCCTCTTTTTCTGGCTTTGTGGGCAGTAATTCGATTAACGGTTACTATGACCCTTCATTTTCTACCACAAAATACGTATGAACGAAATATGCAATACCTGCATCACCCTCTAGTGGAGCTGTGCTCAACCACCGCTCCTGGACTCTCCCTCAACAACGGCATGTCCCGCTGTTGCTACCCCCCTCCTCCACCCAACGATGACAAACTCGCCGATGACAGCCAGCACAAGTCCCTCCTTCTCCCCTGCCCAGTCACCACCACCAACCAGCAACAACACCAGCATCTACCACCGGCAAGCAGTGGCTGTGTTGCCAATAGCACCGCTGGTGACGGGAGTGTGGGCGGCGGCGGTGCGGTGGTCAACGAGTCCCTCACCCACCCGCACCGGGACAAGCCGCATGGGCATCACCATGGACACAGTCATGATCTAAGCTCGGTGCGGGCGATTGCCTATACGGTGATTGCGGGCGATGGGCTGCACAACTTTTGCGATGGGATTGCTATTGGGGCAGCCTTTGCCAATGACCTTCGTGGAGGGCTGTCCACCTCCATTGCTGTGCTGTGTCATGAGCTGCCGCATGAGTTGGGTGAGTGTGTAACTAAAACGGATACTTTGTGTAACACTGAGATCTCAGAAACCAGAATAAGTTGAAACTTTAAATATTATCATTGAAGAAAGTGTTTGCTGTAAATTTCTTTAATCGGGTCCTAACTATTGTCCAAAAACGAATCAAAACTATAACAAAGGTTGGTAACGTTTACTTTTGCAAAGTATTTCTAGCGGCAATTTGCTAAAATTTTATCAATATAATATGTGTGGAATTAATATAATGATCTTATAAAATTTCGATGATTCAAATTATTATTGAAATTGAACTCTTTTGCTTAAAATAATTTGGCAAAGATCCGTGCGATTCCAACAGAAAATTGAACATAATTTATGATTGAGATATTTTTGCGTTAAACTCCATTTCTAGTTTTGTTATATTATCATTATTGAAAGACACGTAATAATATAGCACCGTGTTTTTTTAGCCTATTTTTGAGCCTTTTATAATATACGAATTTTGGATATTTAGTTTGTATGGATGGACATCTGTTATAATAATTTGCGCTCAATATTTAACATTTCAATAAGTTAAGACAATAGTCGGTAATTGAAATATTCATTAAGACATATCATTTGAATATAATATAGTATACTATTAAGTATAAATTATACTGAATATAATATTATAATCGCTACATTATAATCACTTGAGTTTACTGAAATTTAATAAAATGTCTAATAGGGTACTATAAATGTAGTATTTTTTCAACTAAACAATATCGATAATAACATATTGATTGAAATATGTTCGGCATTTTAAATATAAAATAATTTTTAATCTAATTTTATAAATAATAGTAGATTAACCATATCCTAATATTGTTACAAAATTTCTCTTAATTTTCCAATCAGATAGATATTATTAAATTATGTTTTGTCTCATTTTTTACAATTTTAACTAATTAGCCATTTTACTGTATCCAGCAACGGGCTTAAATGAATAAATGATGGGATACAAATAAGACTTTACAAATTGGAAAAAATATTTCATTTATACTGATTTTTTTGTTGTTGTTTAATTGCTGTTTATCCACAGTATTCTGAGGTATTTGGTGTTGAGAATAGAGAGGTACTTTTGTATACAATCATATTATTATGTTTTAACTTCGTCTACTTGCTTCAGTATACTATACAAACTGAGCACTATCCAAAAAGTATTCCACACAAATTACGTGCGCACTTGTGTCCAACAATGAGTATAGTTCACAATTATGGAAACCGACTATGGCAACAACGGCCATGCTTTGTCTCACCCTTGGCTAGCCCGGGTGGAGGAGGGTGTGCCACCGAGTGCGGCACTTGGATGGTTACACTGGTCTGGCTCCCTTCCTTTCTGTGCGGACGAGTAACCGAAACTGGGACGATGCAAATGACTATTTTGTATTGTCAGCATCTCTATTGACGAATGTTCACATCTGGCTCGACGACGTTAAATTGAATTTCATTGTTTACCGGGTACTCGTAAAACCAGTTTAAGAACAGAGCATTAGGCCGGATTCAAAATTGCAATGAAATCCTGCTATTTTATATTTCGACATACATTACATAATATAAATTTAATTAGTTAAAATGTACAAAAATGTATGAAAGAAATGTCAAATGAAATTTTATTTTAGGTATATTTATTTAATTATTTATTAATGTAGACAAGCAATTTAGAAACATGTTGACATATTGTGCATACTATGACGGAGTTTATTCCTTTAATTAAGTTGTGAGTTACAAACAGCGAACTGTACTAGATCATCTGATGGAATTATTTGATAATGTGTATTTAAAAACAGATGTGCCATTAGCCATAGCTATCCGAAATGTTGTTTCATTGTAATAATTTTTTACACGAAGGACGTTCATTCTATTCATTCGTTCGAATATCTTTGCAATTGTATACATAAGAAAGGCATAATAAGCACTAGACAATTTGTTCATGTTTAATGTACGGGAATAGTCGTGATATAAACATAGTATGTTATTAGATATTTTGAATGTTTTATCCTTTTCTGTATTTCCAAAGTCAGAACATGAGTGACATATTTAGATATTTTTAATACATATTTGCTTGTTGTGCAACTAATAATGAACACTATTTTCTGTTCAACATTTTGTTAAATGGCCGACTGTGTAACCATCTTAATAACTTAACTTCATATGTTTAAGTCAATTGGTTTCAACCATCTACCAAAGTCAATACAAATAGAAGATACCTTCCTTAGCAGTTATCTATCGTGATAGACAGGATTGAAATATAGATACCTGACTTGGAACATATTATTATGAATCAACCAGTTTTTAGGATAATATTATAAATCATTTTTAATTGGGGAATTAGTTAGTTGGTCAAACAACTTACTGATGAAAATGGTAGTGCTTTGAATTGTCCAACAAATTCTGACAGTATTGGCTAAGTATTCTTCGGCGTAGTCAGTAGTGGTTCTATTATTTTAGTGAATAATAAGTCATTTAAGGCATCATTTCGCAACTAAATAATATCGACGTTTGTAAGAATTGGGTTGCAGGTTTCAGTGTAAGGGTGGCTATAACACCCATTCACGATTATATAATAGACGTTGTTTACTTTTGTATCACAATTGTACATTATACACGGAACATTTTATCATGCTTAAATATCAATCTTAATAATCATACTTTTTCTGTTTTTGTAACACTTTAATATGAGCTGTGCGATCCTTGATCACGCCTTCATAGAGATCACAAATAAAAGACACCGTTAAATTGGTTTAGAAAGCTTAGATATAACCCACAATCTCTTTTTTGTGCTTTTTATCACCATATTGTCGATGCATGTTTTCAACCATTATTGGGACTCTACGTTATTTTGTTATTATATCCAGCCTGTCATATTTATAGTGTTATTTATTGCCTTGATGAAATAGATATTGTAGTTTGTATCTTGATCCCCATTGTGATCTTATCTGTGATCTCAAATTGTGATTTATTAATGAAACTTTATATATTTTGCGATAAACACCATCATATTCATATAGCAGAGGTTCGACCGAATACGTAGTTGGTAAGTTTACACAAATACCAGAATACTTCATTATTACAGCATATACAGGTGACAGCTATACATATATATATATATATATATATATATATATATAGGTGGGGATGTTCCTGATCCAGAATACGTCATTATTACAGCATATACAGGTCACAACTATATTTAGGTAAGTATGTTCCTGATCCAGAATATGTCATTATTACAGCATATACAGGTCACAACTATATTTAAGTGGGGAGTTACCTGATCCAGAATACGTCATTATTACAGCATATACAGGTCACAATTATATTTAGGTAGGTACGTTCCTGATCCAGAATACGTCATTATTACAGCATATACAGGTCACAACTATATTTAGATGGGGAGTTACCTGATTCTGATTGAACGCTTATCGGTTAAAATGATTAATTAATCCATACCATTTCAATAATCAGTTTCTACGAGTCGTTAAATTGGTTTATTTTTAAGATGAAAGAGAAAATTATCTAGGTCATTATCTAGGTCATTATCTCAGTCATTATCTAGGACATATACATATTTGGTGACTCTATTTAGGCCAACATTTATATTATAGCACTTGTTAAATATATAACTTACATTAATTATTATATGATATTACTAATATAAGTTTTCTGGTCTGTTTCTATTTTATCATCCGGGTAAAACCAGCGGTTTCAATTCTATCTCATGAGAAATTACCATTTCTATTGTAAATAGTGTTTTTAAGATAATTTTGTATCTTTCTATTATTATGTATGTATATTGGCGTTAAAAAAAGTTGCTTCGTAAAGTTTGTAAAACACCAACTAATATATATATCGAAAATAGTTATTGCACGAAATATGGTGTCAGATATTGGTTTAGTTTTTCACAATTGAATTGTATTTCTTCTTTTACACATAGTTTATGGAGTTCCAATGTAAACTAGAAACTTTCCTACTTGGAAAAATGAATTTAATTTAGAACTACAGAAAAATAAAAAAAGTCTGTTAAATTAGTTATATATATAAATATTAGACGACTAAATTTATTGTTTTTAATTGCCAACTTCATTATTATAAAAAGCCTAAAGGGTCCAACCAATATATTAATTTATTGATCAGTGTTAACGATTATATCTTTTTATACTCTATATTGTGACAGGGCACCAGATTAATACCTTGATTCCAACTCATAGATAACAGACGTGTATAGTGTGTTACTTCTGAGATACAGCTCTCAGAATTTAAGGCATTCCGTCATTAATCTGGTTCTTGGGGTTGTATGTGGTTCTATTACTTCTGTTTATTTTGTCCTATATATTGGATTTTTATCTCATTTCTTTATTCATATCTATTGAAACATCTTTATTATAGTATAAAATATATAACATTTTGCCAACTGCAGGTGGCTACTCATTTTATTTCAGTTCTACCGGTAAATTGTGTGATATATTATGTATGTATATATATATAAATATATACATGAAAACTTCTCACGCCTTGATGTGCACATTTTGACAAAAGAAGCCGAGACAAATGTATATTAAATCCAGTTGTTTTTTCTTTAAATTTTGAAAAACAAATGGATTTTTTATTACTTTTGCAGCACATAATCTACTAATCGACTTGTTATTTATAAAAAAACTTATGTTATAATGTTTGGCTTAATGATATTTTTATTCATAAAACATTAATGGATTTCGCATTATTTATAAATTTATTATTCATGTAAAAAACGAAACCGTATTAAAATTGGAAAACAGAATTACATATTTTGCTTCTTAAAAACATCTGAGTTTGGGATACATCGATTGTTTCCTCTACATGTTGATGCATGGAGCCACAGGATATGTTTTGACCTCTCTCCCTCCCTCTACATGTTGATGCATGGAGCCACAGGATATGTTTTGACCTCTCTCCCTCCCTCTACAGGCGACTTCGCTGTACTGCTGCACGCGGGGATGGCAGTGAAGACGGCGGTGTTCTACAACCTACTCTCGAGCATCCTGTGCGGCCTGGGCATGATCCTGGGGGTGCTACTGGGCCGCATTGAACAGGCGACCAGCTGGATCTTCATGCTCACCGCTGGCATGTTCCTCTACATCGCGCTCGTTGACATGGTGAGAGTTGACCAGATTTATTTGTTTGTTTTTATTTAGCTGTGCGCGAGCAAATATAAATTGAAGAGAAAAACCTATGAACTTACATAAATGTTTAGTTTAATGGTCTATTTACACTTTAGTATTTATAAATATAGTCATTTATTTATAATTTTTTAAGGAATTACAAATTTATCCGCTTGAAAAATAAGATTATTATTTTATCAAAACATCGAGACCTGACTGTAATAGTCGCCATAGTAGGTTTACCTGTGTATCTTCGGTAACCTGAAAATTCGGGGGAACATGTTAAATTGCTTCAACAGTTTTTGCTGTTTGGATTGTTCCTACAACTCAAAGTATGATCCAGTTTATCCAACAGTCATTTTATGTCATTATCTGACTTGGTAACTTGATACTTGATTATATTATGCACTATTTTTCTACTATTGATTAATCATTGTCTTTCTAAATTTATTTATCTTTCTGCAACATTTTTATAAAATCTGTTAAATCGATGGCATTTTTCAAAGAAAATTTTGTTGAAACCGTCTTTTTGAATGACGTAATAATATTTTAGACTTTATTATAATGTGTAGGTTATTTCATATTATATCAATTATTTAAATTATAAAAACCGTTTTTTCATAGTTTAGGCTTCACTTTTGATAAAAGGAAATATCTTTTATTAATTTTTTTAAAATTTTATTATTGAAAACTTTCTTTTAAAGTTCAGCAATCAAAGATTAGCAACTGGTGCCTCTGTTCTCTGTTTTTATATATAGTTCTCTGTTCTCTATATTTGTGAAAATCACACCAAACGTGTTTTAGTTTTGAAAAACGTAAAAACTTCTACGAAACATTTATGAGATCATTTATTTTTAATGCTTACTTTTTAATTTTATTTAGTAATATTATAATTGTTTTTATAATAATAATAATAATAGCTTTATTGATTCTCAAAAACAAACACATCGGGGATAATAAATACAGAAGAGCGAGAGTGTGAAATGAAAGTAGGGAAAAACAAAGGTTAGGGAAAGAAAAAGCTAAAAAAACGAACAATGGAATTTTGAATCTGTTAGTTTTACATAAAAAAACTCGAGAAATCAGTTGGCGGGTTGGTTATCTTTTTTTGCAAAGAGGAGGCAGGAGTTTATGTAGGAGGTGTTCTTTTGTCATCATTTGTCTGGTCATCCTTTGGCATACCCTGTTGGAGAATTCGACGAGGCCGACTTTGTTGTGAACACAACAACCCTTTTTTCAACCTTCATAAGACGGTTAAGGTTATTTTGGGATAAATTGCAGAAGGTGAGGAATCGTATGTCAAGACGGAGCGAATAAGGCTATTGTAGAAATTCCATAGTTTTTCTTTTTGAACGCCGATAGATTTCAGGATTTTCAGATAGAAAAGTCTTTTTGTTGCCTTGGTGACTGCGGT